>CAUYRH010017115.1:0-21291 GCA_963574655.1 Perodicticus potto
ACAGTGAGTTTTATATTTGCATATGGCTTCATGTTGCTGTTTAGTGTTTTTTTATGTCAACTTGAAAAACTCTATTCAGCATTTCTTATAAGACAGATCTAATGGTAATGAATTCCCTCAGGTATTGTCTGCTTGGGAACATCTTTATTTATTAAAGATATTTTGTTGGTTAAAGTATTCTCAATTTTTTTCTGTTTTGTTTTGTTTTTTATCTCTCAGCATTTTGAACATATAATCCATTTCCTTCTGACCTGCATGTTTTCAGCTTTAAAAATCCACTGATTGCCTATGGGGTTCCATTGTACATGACATGATGTATTTCTCTTCCAGTTCTCAAAATTCTCTTTGTCCTTGACTTTCAGCAATTTGACTATGATGTCACTGGATGTAGATTTCTTAAGGTTTATCTTATTTAATATCTTTTGAGCTTGATGAATCTGAATGTTTATTTCCCTCCATGAATTTGGGTAGTTTGCAACTATTATTTCTTTAAATAAACTGTCTATTCTTTTCTTTCTTTCTCTTCTTCTTCTGATTCCAATCATGCTTATTTTGATTTGCTTGATGGTATTCCGTAATTCCCTTAGGCTTTCTTCACTTCTTTTTGTTCTTTTTTTCTTTTTAATAATTTGTTTGTATAATTTCAAGTGACTTATCTTCAAGTTTACTAACTTTTTCTGCTTGATCAAGTCTGCAAGTGAATTCCACTGGCACAACTTTTAATTTTCTTACTATATTCTTCAGCTCTAAACTAGAGTCTTTATTATCATTTCTGTTTCCTTGTTGATACTCTTTTGTTCATGCATTTTTTTCTCATTTAGTTTAATTGTCTATTTGTGTCCTTTTATAATGCATAAAGCTTCCTTATGATCGTTTTGAATTACATTTTCAGGCGATTCATAGATAACCATTTCTTTATGGTCAGTTACTGGGGTTTATTTTGTCCATTTGATTATATTGTCTTTTCATGATTCATCACTTCCCTTATAACTTTATGTGGTGCTTGTGACTTGACATAATGGCCTAATCTCCCCTCTGTGGACTGGCTTTGAATCGAAAAGATCTTCACTACTCAACCCAGATAAAGGATCTGAGTGTTCATCTTTAACTTCCCTAGTTATCTATACTTTTTCTTTTCCTTCAGGACCCTGTAGTCTCTTGCACCCACTGCTATCTGACTATGTTGGTAAGATTAGCTTTCCACATAAGGCAAGACATAAGATAGTCCCTTGAGTGGCATACTGAAAGACTGGAGAAATATGTTGCACTCCTTTATCCATATCAGAAGAGTTGCATCAATTTTGCACCTTCCTCAAGCCTTGAATAAATGTGCTAGATATCCACACATCCATACTATGTGAGTTTCTTCACTGTTCTCTGTGATACACAGCAGAATTCAACATTTTGGGGGAACACTGGAGCCATGCTTTACTTCTTACTCACTCCTGCAGGCGAGATCTCAGTCCTGCACCTTCTCCAAGCCTTGCAGATATGTGCTATGCTTGTCTCCCTAGCTTTATAGACATCCAGACTTTTCTATCTTTCCAGCATTCTATGTGAGATAATATTGAATTTGATAATATTGAATTTTGATAATATTGAATAAAAGAGCATACTTTATTCCAGGTATATTGAACACTGTCCCATTCTTTCTTTTCCCTTTGCAAGGAGGAGTCCATTTCTCTTGGCACTGAGCTATGCAGGCTTGTGGGTGGGGATGACGGCAGCAAAGTGAAATTGTTCTTCTGATCAATTTCTCATGATTTCAACATTTTGCTCATCTAGGGATACTTTAACTTTTTAAACTTGATTCTTGACTTCTCATAAAGGCATTGTATTCTTATAACATTGTTAAATCTCTGTGAGGGAGCAAGGACTGAGACTTCTTAATCTTCTGTATTATTGAAATGTGGCAATGGCATATTAATAATTTTTATGTTAATTACATATTGAGATGGCAAAACTTTTTGATATATTGAGTTAAATAAAATATTTTAATAAAATTAATTTCACCTGAAGCATTTCACTTTTTAAATTTGCTAATAGAAAATTTTGGCCTACATATGTGGTTTATCTTGCATTTATATTGTACTATACTGATCCAAAATGTACCAGGCATTGTCCTTGATCCTTGGGACACACTGGTGAGAAAAATTAGATATGTTCCTTGCTCTCATGGAACTAATGATCTAGATATAATGTAAACATAAACATTAATGAAATAATCACATGATCAAATATAAGATGGAAATTATAACAAATGACCATATTTATCACTTTGTGGGTTCTTCTAAATGCCCACTTTACCAACATAATATAGTCACTATCTCTGAAAATTCCTCCACCCCCACATTTAAAGAAAATCTTACTATGTCAATGCCCTTAGTCAAATCCCACCAGTAGTTAAATAACTTTGGTTTGTTACTTATTTTAGCAAGGAGAACACTGACCATGGAGAAACACGGCATTTCTCTGTCAGAATACATTAGAAATAACATATGAGACCATTTGGGCTTTTGTTGGGTGATTTGAAAGAGGTTATAATGGAGTAGGGATGTTTTTCCCGATTGGATATGGTGGGAAAAGAGAGGTAATTCTTGACTCAGCCATTTTCTTGTCATAGTCTCAGAGTAAATAATATTCTTTTAGATTTTAAGCTGTGAGGTGTTTATAACCCAAAAGAAAAATAAATAGCCTGCCTATGAGTGTCAAGATAGTCTGTGAACATTAGACCAGCTTTGGACAACATCAGATCTGTTTTGGATTCCAAATTTTCTTCATATAAAACTTATGGCCCATACATATCATCTTGAAAGATTATCTGTAACTGACTGAATATTAAATGGACAGTCTGTGTTAGTAAGGGTTCTAGCAGGAAAGAAGAAAATGCACCAGTTGAAATTTAATATAATAATTATTCAGACAGGTTTTAGATGACTTAAAAAGCACAAAAACAAACACTAAAAGCATCAGGAGTGTAAATGCAGGAAGTAGCTACCATTTCTAGGACTAGGGAGACAAAGGAGAGAAATTTGGTTTTTCAGAAGATACAAACTTAGAGAAGGAGATTTGCTGAGCTGGAACTCAGACCTCTTAGAGGGATGCACTACCAGCTAAATATGGTATCTCTGGGAGCATAATAAGGCTGAGTCTAGTACTGTGTAAAACAAGAACCAATGCTACTATAATCAACAACCAATGCCAGGATGAAAGTTTATTCCTGGAGTGATGCTAACAAGAATAAGAAGCAAAACAGGAGGGCGTTAAGTATCCTCTGTCCTTTTCTAGTCTTTCATCCTCCTACTAGTAATCACTATTGACAAAATTTCATACAATGCCAGTCTATAAAAGCATGACCATTGTCTATTGAGTCTCAACACTAGCATCAGAAAGTAATATATTAAATATGTTTGAAACTGGGAAAAACTGACATAATTAAGAAGATAAATAATAAATTTATTAATATTGTTATTATCAATAAACAAGAAAGGAAGAATTTTCATTGGCCTACATTTCTTATATTAACCAAGCTGTAGGAATATACGTTGCCACTCACTCATATGAAATGAAAGGTAGCCTATGTAGAATAGGATTATAATAGAATTCATTAAATCTGGAAACTAAGTTTTTTTTCTTTGAGACAGAGTCTCACTTTGTCACCGTTGGTAGAGTGCCATGGCGTCGTACCTCATAGTAACTTCAGAGGCTTGGGCTCAAGCGATTCTCTTGCCTCAGCCTCCCGAGTAGCTGGGACTACAGGCACCCGCCACAACGCCCCGCTAGTTTTTTAGAGGCGAGGTCTTGCTCTGGCTCAGGCTGATCTCTAACCTGTGAGCTCAGGCAGTCCACATGGCTTGGCCTCCCAAGTGCTGGGATTACAGGTATGAGCCACTGTTCCTGGCCCCTACCTAATTTTTTGAACCACAAAATGGTGGTTGTTCTAATTGCCTTTATTATAACAAACTATGCATATTCTACTCATGTGATGAGACTATGACTCTTCAATAAGAAAAATAATATTAGTATATTTATGGGTACTTTTTAGCTTATTTATTTATATTATCTCATTCTAATCTTTGTAAAAATATGAAGATATAGATAGGGCAGACATTTCTAGTTCAAGTTTACAGATGAAAAATATAGTCACAATGTTTAAATGGCTTAAATAAGAATACATTTTTAGTAAATTAAGTTATATTGGAGCTCAAGACTTTTCTGGTTTATGGTTACTGAATCTTAGTATTCTGCCTTATAATGTCATCAGGAAAAGTGTAAAGTTACTCTTTGTTTTGAGCAGAAGACTTCTGTTCCAATAGGAACACCTGTTTTATTTTATTTCTTTAGAGTTTTGACACACTTGGAACTAGAGTAGGACTAAAAGGATAGTGGAAGGATAAAGATGATTAGATATTTGTTTTTGTTAGGTCTAGAAACATATGGATGTATAACCTCTTAAGCATGTCATTGAAAATAATTATTAATGGAAGTTCTATTTCCTTTAAGCCCCTGTGATTTGAGGAAAACTCAGAGGAAGAAGTCAGTAACTTGAAAATTCAACCAGTCAGTATAGTGTATCTCAAAGTTGCGTAATCATAAGAATCATTGTAGCGATTGTCTTGAGTACAGGGGACGGGTGCTCGTTATAAGTTCTGGGTTCTACCTGAGACCTACTGGTAGAACCCAGTAGGGTTCTACTGAACCCTACTGAATCATACTCTTTAAAGGAAGACTTAACACTTGTGGGTTTCTTTGGGGTCTGCTTTCAATAACTTAAACTTTTTAATTTCAGATTAATATAAGGGTAAAAATGATTAGGTTACATTGTTTGTATTCCTAAAGTAAGGACTGAGTTCTTCACCCAGCAGATGTGCTGTATGCCCTTATATCATGTACATTAGATGAAAGCTTACCAATCCCCCTCCCTCCTTCCCTTTCCCCCTACCCTAGACTTGAATCAGTAAACTCTTGGACAGATTAATTAGAGGTAGAAAAATAAGATCTCTAAAAACCTCGATCAGAAATATAAAATGGGAAATAACAATGGATACCATAGATATACAAAATATCATAACCAATTACTACAAAAAAAACCCTATGTTCATAAATTTGAAAATGTAGAGGAAAGAGTACAATACCTATAATCACACTACCTTCCTAAACTCAACCAGAAATCTTTACAAATTTTGAATAGACCAATATAGAGTGCCAAAATTGTAACAAGAATTAAAAAAGAAAAGTCCCTGACCACACAGTTTTACACCAGAAGTCTATTTTTTTCTTAATAAAAAATCCCAAGTAATTCTTAAGTTAAAGCAAGGTTATGAAACATTCTTTTGATTCTACTAGCTTGGGTACACTGATAAAATTTCATTGCTTGACAATAATTAAGCCATAGTATAAAAAATAAACTTAGCAAGTATTTTAAATTTCATTTTTATTACTGTATTTTTCTTGTTTGTTTTGGACTAATATAAAGGGATATTGGGTTATGTTACATTGTTTGCATTTGTTAGGAAACGTTCAAATTGTATTTGAGTCCTTCACCAAGGGTGTGTGCCATATATCCTTACATTGTACTCGTTAGGTGGGAACTTACTAACTCCCTTCTCCAACTCCCTCCCATTCTTGAATTTAATTGTGTTTTCCCACCAGTTCTGGCCTGTAGTTGTTCATTACTACTTTCATATTAGTATTGAGTATATGGATGCCTATTATTCCATTTCTGAGTTACTTTACTAAAGAGAATGTATTTCAAATGCATTGAAGTAAAGACAAAAGATTTAAAGTCTCCACCTTTTTTCTGTCTGAGAATTCGATGGTATACTTATACCCTAGTTTATCTATTGGTGAGTTAATTTGTCTCCATGTCATTGTGACTGTGAATTAAGCTTCTGAAAACATTTCATGCAAATGTCTCTATGGTAAAATGACTTTTCTTCTCTTAAGTATATTCCTGGTAATGAGATTGCAAGATCAAATGTAAGGTCCACAGTTAGCTTTTTTAAGATTCACCATACTTACTTCAAAAAAGGCTATATTAGTCTGTAATCCTGCCAACTGTGTAGAAAGGTTCTCTTCTTTCCACACCTATACCAGCATCTGCAGCTTAGGATTTTGTGATATGGGTTATTCTCACTGGGGTTAGATAATATCTCAAGGTGGTTTTGATTTGCAGTTTTCTGATGCTTAAGGATGATCAGCATTTTTTCATGTGTTTTTGGGCATTCTCTTATCTTCTTGGGAGAAGTTTCTCTTCATTTCCCTGATTACTTGGGTTTTTGATTTTATTTCTTTAATTTATTTTATTTTATTATAATTATACTTTTATTAAATCATAACTGTATACATTAAGGCTTTTGTGGGGTACAATGTGCTGATATTATATACAATTTGGAATGATTACATCAAACTGGTTAACATAGGTTTCACCTCACTTAATTATATGCTGTGGTAAGACATTTATACTCTACTCACAACAGTTTTGACATATACCCTTGCATTGTGCACATTAGGTGAGATCCCACCAAATACCCTCCCGCCTCCCACCATCTCTCCTCTCCTTCCCTCTCCCTCCTCTTCCCTCCTTTCTGGACTATAGTTGTGTTTTATCATTTGTATGAAATTTTAGGTAATTATATATTGGTTTCCTAATAGAATTGAGTATATTGGATACGTTTTCTTTCATTTCTTCCATTCTTGAGATACTTTACTAAGAAGAATATGTTATCAAAGATCAAATGACAATAAGTGGCTAGGTTCAGCTCTTGGTTCTCTATTCTATTCCATATATTTACCTCTCTATTTTTGTGCCAATACCATACTGTTTTGATCACTGTAGATTTGTAGTAAGGCATGAAGTCTGGTAACGTGATACCTCCCAATTTTTTTTTATTTATGAGTAATAGCTTGGCTATTTGAGATTGTTTCTGATTCCATATAAAACAAAGTACCATTTTTTTTTAAGTTCTTAAAAGCATGACATTGGTGCATTGATAGGTATTGCATTAAATCTATAGATGACTTTGATTAGTATGGACATTTTAACAATTATGAATCTTCCCAGCCACAAGCATGGTATGTCTTTCCATTTGTTAACATCTTCAGCTATTTCTTTCTTTCTTTATTACATTAATGCATTTATGGGTTACAATGCGCTCATTTTGTATACAATTTGAAATACTTATACTAACTGGTTAACATAGCCTTCACTGCACTTTCTTAATTATTTTGTTAATACATTTATACTCTACAATTAGTAGATTTGACATGCACCCTTGTAAAATGCACAATTGGTGTGGTTCCACCAATTGCCCTTCCTCCACCCAGACTCCTCCCTCCCCTCCATTCCTCTTCGCCCTTCATTTGGGGCTACAGTTGGGTTATAGCTTTCATGTGGAAGTATGAGTGATTATATATTGGTTGTGTAGTAGAGCAGAGTACATTGGATAGTTTTTCTTCCATTCTTGAGATACTTTAGTAAGAAGAATATGTTCCAGCTCCATCCATGTAAACATAAAAGAAGTAAAATCTCCATCATTTTTAAGTCTTCATAATATTGCATGGTGTACATATACCACAATATATTAATCCATTCATGGGTCGATGGGCACTTGGGCTTCTTCCATGAGTTAGCAATTATGAATTGGGCTGCAATAAACATTCTGGTGCAAATATCTTTGTTATAAAGTGATTTTTGGTTTTCTGGATATATACCTAGTAGAGGAATTGCAGGTTCAAATAGCAGGTCTATTTTTAGATCCCTAAGTGATCTCCAAACTTCTTTCCAAAAGGAACGTATTATCTTGCATTCCCTTTTCTCCACATCCACGCCAACATCTGTAGTTTTGGATTTTATAGTTTGATATCTTAGGTTTAAGTCTTTTATCCAGTGAGAGTCAATTTTTGAAAGGTGGGGTTCCAGTTTCAGTCTTCTAGAGGTTGCCAGTGAGTTCACCCAGCACCATTTGTTAAATAGGTAGGTTTCCCTCATACAGTAGTGCCAAAGAAGATGAAATATTTGGTAATTTACCTAACAAAGGGTGTGAAAGACCTCTATAAAGAGAACTGTGAAACTCTGAGAAAACAAATAACTGAATTTGTTAACTAATGG
The DNA here is from genome assembly GCA_963574655.1 of Perodicticus potto. Classification (NCBI taxonomy): domain Eukaryota; kingdom Metazoa; phylum Chordata; class Mammalia; order Primates; family Lorisidae; genus Perodicticus; species Perodicticus potto. The sequence continues at coordinate 8,111 of CAUYRH010017115.1, forward strand.
AAAACCATACCATGCTCATGACTGGGAAGAATAAACATTGTTCAAATGTCCATACTACCCAAAGCAATATGCAATTTTAATATAATCCCTATTAAAGCACCACTGTCATACTTTAAAGACCTTGAAAGAATAATATTTCATTTTGTATGGAATCAGAAAAACCTTGATTACCAAGACATTACTCAGAAATAAAAACAATTCAGGAGGAATCGTGCTACTAGACTTCAGACTATACTATAAATGTATAGTGATTAAAACAGCAGGTACAGGCACAAAAACAGAGGTAGATATGTGGAACAGAATAGAGAACCAAGAGATGAACCCACCTATTTATTGTTATTTGGTGTTTGATAAGCCAATCTTCAGCTATTGCTATTTCTTTTCTCAGGGTTTCATAATTCTCATTATAGAGTTCTTTTCCTTTGTTAGGTAAATTCTCCGGTATTTCTTCTTCCATGGCACTACTGTAAAAGGAATAGAGTCCTTACATATATTTTTGGCTTGACTGTTGTTGGTATATATCATAGCTATTGATTTGTAAGTATTGATTTCGTATCTTGAGACACTTCTATATTCCTTGATTACTTTTAAGAGTTGTGTAGTTGAGTCCCTGGGGTTTTCCAGGTATCAGATCATGTCATCCACAAGAAGCAAGAATTTGAACTCTTCTGACCAATTTGAATAGCCTTGATCCCCTTATCCTGCCTGATTGTCATGGCTAGGACTTCCATTACTATGTTTAATAGCAGTGGTGGCAATGGACATCCTTGTCTAATTCCAGATCTGAGTGAAAATGTTTTCATTTTCCTCCATTCAATGTAATATTGGCTGTGGGTTTGCTGTAAATGGTCTCTGTGAGTTTATGAAATGTCCCATCTAAGCCTATTTTCTTAAGTGTTCTGACCATGAAAGGATGCTGGATATTATCAAAAGCTTTTTCTGCATTACTTGAGAGAATCATATTGTCTTTGTTTTTTTATATTATTTATGTGATGTATTATATTTATAGATTTATGTAAGTTGAACTACACTTGTAACTCTGGGATAAAACCAACATAATTGTGGTGTATAATTTTTATCATGTGTTGTTGAATTCTGTTTACTAGGATCTTACTGAATATTTTTCATCGATATTCATTAATGATATTGGACTATAGTTTTCTTTCTTTGATGGGTCCTTTCTTGCTTTGGGGATCAGGGTGATATTTGCTCCATGGAATGTATTTGGGAGAATTCCTTCTTTTTCTATGTTTTGGAAAATGTTATATGTAATAGTTACTAGCTCCTCTTTGAAGGTTTGATAGAATTCTGATGTGAAGCCATGTGGTCCTGGACTTTTCTTTTTGGGGGAGATTTTGTATAGTTGATGCTATTTCACTGTTTGATATAGGTCTATTCAAAATTTCTAATTCTTTCTGGTTAAGTCTAGAAGGTTAAGTCCTAGAATTGGTCCATTTCCTCCAGATTTTCATATTTCTCAGAATAGCATTTTTTTTAGAATGTGTATTCAGTATTATTAGGATAAAATGTTTTGTAGATATCTACTAAGTCCATTCACTCTAGGGTCAAATTTATGTCCATTATTTCTTTGTTTAGTCTCTTTGGAGGATCTATCCAGAACTGCCAAAAGGTGTTAGTATCTCCAACTATTCTATTGCGGGAAGATATTAAATTGTTCATATCTGTTAGGGTTTGCTTTATAAATTAAGGAGCATTCTGGTAGGGTGTATAAGTGTTAATTATTGAAATCTGATCATAGTTAGCTTTTCCCTTGACAAATATGTAGTGTCCATCCTTATCTTTCCATATCTTTGTTGATTTCAATCCTGTTGTACCTGCAAGTAAAATTGCAGCACCTGCTTTTTTCCGATTTCCATTTGCTTTTATTATAGATTTCCATCCCTTCACTCTGAGTCTTTTCTTATCCTTTCAGGTTAGATGAGATTCTGGTAGGCCACAGATAACTATTATGAGTTTTTTATTAGTCAATTAGACTATGCCTCTTTTTAGTACAATTTAAGCCATTCACATTAATTGAGAGAATTGATAGGTATAGCAGTTTTTTTGCCCATCATATTTTTGAAAGGTCCAGTGCATATTTTTAATCCTGTCACCATTGTGGGCATTAGGTTTTGTTTGATAATTTGATAATTTATGGGTGAGTTTACTTTGCTTTATAGTAGACTGTTGTGCTGGTCATTGTGGAAAATGGGTCTGAGTAGTTTCTGGGGAGATGATTAAATTATGGCAAATTTCCTCAACAGGAGTATGTCAGTGAAGTATTTGATTTTTTCATCACAAATGAAACTCAGTTTAACTGTATTCAGGATACCAGGCTGAAAGTTGTTTTGTTTTAGAAGATTGAAGTTCTATGACAATCTTCTTGTGGATTGAAAAGTTTCAGCTGAAATATATGTGGTTATTTTAATATTTCTCCCTTTGTATGAATGTGTTTCTTACATCTGACTGCTTGCAGGATTTTTTCCTTTGTGTTAACTTTGAAAAACTTAATTACAATGTGTTGAGGAGATGCTTTATGGATTGAGTCTTGCCGAGGTTCTGAAACTATCCACTATCTCAATTTATTACTCTCTTGCAAAGCTTGGGAAATTCCTGCATAATATTTTGGAGTCAAGCATCTGTCCCTTTAGGACTATCCTCTTCTCCTTCAGGAATTCCTATAAGTTGGATGTTTGATCTTTTTCAAATGATCCCACAACTCTCTCAGGGAATGTTCCATTCTTATTTTCTATTTTTCTGCCTCTTTGAATGGTGGGATTGTTCAAAATCCTTGTCTTCATTTTCTGAGATCCTTTCTTCTTCCTGCTCAACTCTATTACTGAGGGATTCTACTGTACTTTCAAGCTCCTCAAATAACTTTTTCATTTCCTTCAGTTCTGCTATCTCTTTTCTCACTATGTCCATATCCTTGATGATTTTGTCTTTGAATTCATTAATTTCTTAAAACAAGTTTTGAACTACTGTTGCAGCCCATATACCCTATGGCTAGAACAATTGAGAGTTATAAGAAATATCTGTATAGCTCAATAATGGAACACCTTGGTGGAAATGGCATGGGGAAGGATTTAGCTCTCCTAACAAGCATGAGAGCTTGTGAGATGACAGCAGTGTGGAATTGGCAGTGTCTACACCTGTGGTGCTGAGAGGCATGAGATCAGCCTTATATTAGGCTGGAGGAGAAGGCAGTCAAAAAAGCATGCACATTCTATCACGGATTTGCTTACTCTGACTCTGTCTCCTCTCGTGCCTGCAGAAGGCCAGCATGGCATCTCTCTGCTGAAGATTACCAAGCTCTACTAAAGACTAATATCTATCTTTCTGCTTTACTCTCTCTAATACACACACACTCTCTCTCTAGATAAAGTAGATAGCCCTCAGGCACGTAAGAGACCTGAGAAAGGTAACTTAGTGGTCCACGTCCGGAACCAAGTTAAGCCAGGCCGAGACCTGGCCAGTCCTGGGCCCTGATAAGTGGTGTCAGAAGTGACATGTGACAAATGGCATAATGGGCAGGATTTGGTGAATGTAGACTGAGAGGGAAATAAGCTGTAGCAAATAAGAAAAATAGAGAGAAGAGAAATAGAAATATTTAGAGGGAAAAGAAATATCTAAAAAAGACAGCCAACAACAGGCCTTTCTAATTTGGTTTTTCCTCTTCTTTCCTACATTTTATCTTTCCAAATTCTAACTACTTCTTCTGTGGGAAAAAAGCTGATAAAAGCCTTTAGAGAGGAAAGAGAAAAGATAGAATTAGGAGATAAGAACCTTTAGCAAACAAGCCGTTAGCCTCAGAGGTGAGAAAAACCATCAGTAAAAGAGCAAAGAGAAAAGTTTGGGAATAGGTTGCAAGAGTTTATTAAGGTAGGGAAGAGAACTTCTAACTGCCTTCCCCTATATCTTCGCCCATTGCCATCAGGAAGTAGCTTGTGAGAGACTGCCGCCCAAATCCCTTTTTGGCAATTAATAGTTCTGATTAATAGGCAAGAATTGAGGTAGATCAAGAGGGATGGTGAAGAAATAGAGGAAGTGAATTTTTGTAAAACTAAGACTCCAGAATAAAAAGAGACAGTGAAAGAATTCCTGTCCTTTTAGGGCAGCCAAAGGTTCTAAGAATTTAAAAGGAATGATTGTAAAAAGTAGAAGGCCAAAAGCAAGTCACTAGAGAAAAATTATGGCAAATGAGATACAGCAGCTGAAGTGTCAGATGGAACAGCTTAAAGACAAGATTAAGATCATGGCAGCTGATATAAAACAGTTGAGAGATCAGATGAATAATCTTACAGTTGAAGCAGGTAAATGCTATATTGACATGACAACTCAAATTGGGCAGATGGAAGATCAGAGGGTAAATCCCCCAGTTAACATCAAATTCCAAAAATGTGGGAAGCTAGGCCATAAGAGAAACAAGTGTTTAATAGGTAAAAGAATGCTAAATGCTAAAGAAAAGGAACAAAGAGCATGTAAACCTCCAGGTGTGTGTCCCAAGTGTAAAAAAGGCTTTCATTGGGCAAATGAATGCTGTTCTCAATTTGATAAAGATGGAACACCTTTATTGTAGGGAAATTATCAGTTGGGGCAGAATCAGGACCCACTGGTAAATGAAAGAAGTTAAAACAGTTTCTTTAATATTTTCATTTCAAACTATTCTTGGAAAAAAACAGTATAATTCAATTCTATGCCATGGGAGCACTCTGCCAGCTTGATTAGACCTGTGGTGCCTCAGCATAAAACTCAGGAAATTAAACCAGACCAATGGATGATAATGGAGAATAATTAGATTAAATGTTTGTGGAATATTTGGTTATCCTGTGTGGTGAAGGGGTAACCCACCTCTCATCAGTTTCTGTGTACTATAACTGGGTACAGCTAAAGAGCCTGGACATGGCCCAAAGGGGAAAGGGCCCAAGTGACTCCTTTGGAAGATTATGAGAAGGAGAACAAAGGGAGGAAAGAGTAACTAAGAGTTAAACCACCTTTGTGCTATGGAGCTCCATTTGAAAAAAAGAGTCTGGAATCAATTAGCAAAAATTCCGCCGGAAAAGCATCTTGAAAGCAGGAAAAACTCTGCTACTGAGGAACTGTGAAGTGTGGGACCACTAAAGGACCACAAGTAACAGAGACTTTGAGAGGAACTGTGAAGTGCAGGACTTTTAGTCCACAAGTAACAGTCTTTTGAGATCTGTGAAGAGTAGATTTGTTAGGTCCATGAGTAGCAAAGCCTTTGGAATAGCAAGAGAAAAATCCTTGCTTGCAAAGATTGCAAGGAAAGCACTATCTTTTGTTTGTCCATTAAGTAAATATCAAAGGAAAGTTCATACAGTTAAAGAAATGGTAAATTGTCTCAGCAAAGATTTTCTCAGTTTGTTTTCTCAGTTTAAAAAGACCTTTAAGGGAATTAACATTACAATCATCATTTTTCCCTAGCAGCAGCTAATAGTTTACATCTGTATTGGGCTTCTTCATTTAACGCTTTGCTCTCGGATGTCTAGTGTGACTCAACACGGTTAGCATCAGTAGCAGCTCATATGTCGAGCCACACTTGACACGTAGTTTCACTGCAGGAGGATTTTTGTCTATTTTTCCGGTATCTTTTCTTTGTAAAATCTGGGGTATTTAAAAAATTAAATCCCAATTAGAATAATGGAATCAAGGAAAAATCAAGTGAGTGCAAAGGTTTAAGAGCACATACCTGGAATTCTAAACTTTGACAATTACCATATTCTTGTGCCTAGAAAGAAAAGGGCTATATAACAGGAAGAACTGCTCTTACCACATTAAAACTTTTTTATTGTATATAAAAAAGGGAGGAAATATTGCAGCCCGTATATCCTATGGCTAGGAGGAGTGAGAGTTATAAGAAATACCTGTATAGCTCAATAATGGAACACCTTGGTGGAAAGTGCATGGGGAGGGATTTAGCTCTCCTAACAAGCATGAGAGCTTGTGAGATGAGTGCAGTGGTGAATTGGCAGTCTCTATACCTGTGGTGTTGAGAGGCATGAGATCAGCCTTATATTAGGCTGGAGGAGAAGGCAGTCAAAAAAGCATATGCATTCTATCACGGACTTGCTTACTCTGACTCTGTCTCCTCTCCTGCCCGCAGAAGACCAGCACGGTGTCTCTCTGCTGAAGATTACCAAGCTCTACTAAAGACTAAGATCTATCTTTCTAAGAAGACTGCTTTACTCTCTTTAAGACACAGTCTCTCTCTCTCTAGCTAAAGTAGAGAGCCCTCAGGCACCTAAGAGACCTGAGCAAGGTAACTTAGTGGCCCATGTCCAGAACCTAGTTAAGCTGGGCCGGAGACCTGACCAGTCCTGGGCCCTGACAAGTCGTGTCCAAAGTGACATGTGACAAACTACTCTTTGAATTTTTTTATCCATCTTCTTCTCCATTCTATTCATTTTATTTGCCATCCATATTCTGATTTTATTTCTAACAATTCAGCCATTTTTCTATGAATGGCATCTTCTCTTGTATCGCCTTTGTTGTTCCTTGGGGAAATCAATCTGCTCTGATTGTCCATGTTTCCAGAGTTCTTCCACTGGTTACAACCCATGGGTATTTTCCACAATTTTTCAATAATACTAGTAGGGTGATATTGGATGGGGGGCCCCAGAAAGTGGAGTTAACCAGCTCTTTACCAATGACCTGGGGCTTGTGATTGTGGCTTTTTCCCCACAAACTTACAAAAGTCCCTTTCAGTGGTGTAGCCAGAGACTCTGCAGACCTTTTATATGAGATAGTGCAAGCTGGCTCTGTTTGACGTCAGCTAGCCTTTACCCAATCCTAACGAGTCATGGTACTAGGCTGAAATCTCAGCAGGGGAGAGATACAAGCAACTGCAGTGCCCGCCCACCAGTGACAGCTGAAGGAGAAGAATCAGTCCTTTCTTACTACAAAACAGCCAAAGCGCAACCTTGGAGGGTTGCCAGTGAATAGCCCAGGTCTAGAGTTCTAATCATATTGTCCTGGGCAGTAAAATTACTGCTTAACAGGGAGAGTTCAATGGATCTTCAGCAGCCTAATACTAGAAATCCACAGGAAGTTCCATCCCACAAACTAGAGGGGATGCGGCCTGGAAACTTCTGGTGAGCCACCAGGTCAAAAGAGATCACCCAGCACTCCATCACAGAACATCTCTCTCTCCTGCATGTCCATTTCTTCCCACACCCTCAGCTTCCACTCAAGTCACTATTTCCACACTGCTTTCCAGCAGCCCACAAAATTTGCAGGCCTCTCTGGGAATTGCCAAACACTCTGGGCTCTTCAGGGGCCAAACTTCTGACCACCGGGAAAGGGGGGAATGGTGGACTAGGAGTTCATAATTGGAGAAAAATATTGGTTAATTTTATGCCAGACAGGATGATGCCTAGGCTCACAAGTGGGACCTCCCTGGAGAAGGGTGTCTGGTGTTTAGTGGCTCTCTCCCGTGGGGTAAATGAGAGGTCTTTTGTTAACTGTTCACTTGTAGACAGCCCACATTGAGCCTCCCATTTGGGGAAGAGGTCTCTTGTCCTGTTGGTGATGGGTTTTGTACCTGAAAATTTTTTTCTTGGATCATCTTTCTTGGAGTTGCAGCTTTCCTCAGCAGAGATGATGTGCACTTGTCTATCTTCTTTCTTAGCTCAGATGTCCACCTGAAGCTTCACTGAGTCCAGTTATGTCCAGTATCTCTTCCTCTGGACAGGAGCCTCTGGTGAGTGCTGCCTGTAATTGGCCATCTTCCTCGAGATCCCTGTTCAATAAATTTAATGATTTCTTTTTACCTCCTCCTTGACCTAACTGTCAATTCAGCATAAGGTTGTTTTGCATCCATTACTTTGTGTGGCGATAAAAGTTTTTGTTGGAATTGAGTTCCGCCTTTATTTCTTCATGGTCTAAAGAGAAAGAAGTCATAATTTCTATTATTTTAAATTTGTTGGTATTTGATTTGTGTCCATGGATAATATAAATTTTGGAGAATGATCCATAAGCTGACAATGAAAAAGTATACTCATTATTACTGGGGTGGAGTGTTCTGCATATATCTGTTAAGACCATTAGTTCTCAAGTTTTGTTTAAGTCCATCATTTATTTGTTTAGTTTCTCCTTGGAGGATCTGTCTAGTTGTGTCAGGGAAGTGTCGAAGGCTGTGGATATTATGGTGTTTCAGGATATTATGTTGTTGAGACCTGTTAGGGTTCGTTTCATATATCTGAGAGCCTTTTGTTTGGGTGCATAATTATATAGGATTGAAATGTCTTTTTTTTTTTTTTTTGTATGAAAGGTCTCTATTGGCAGGGGATGCTGCAGAGCAGCATTAAGGAGGGAAGAAGAGAAAGAGAAAGAGAGAGAGGGAAGGGGAGAAAAAGGGAGAGAGAGAAAGAGAGAGAGATGGGAGAGAGTGGGGCAGAGAGGGAAAAGAGTGAAATGTCTTTTTTTTGTATTGTTATCTTGATCAATATACAATGCCCATCTTTGTCTTTCTTTACTTTTCTTGCTTTAAAGCCCAATGTATCCTTAGATTGGATTGCAACTTCTTTCTTCTGATTTTCATTTGCCTGAAACATTGTTTTCCAATGCTTAACCCTGAGTCTTGTTTTGTCCTTTAAGGTTAGATGAGTTTTCTTTAGACAGAATATCCTTGGCTTCTGTATTTTTATCCAGTTAGCCAGCCTATGACTCTTAGGTGGGGAATTCACAATGTTTGCATCTATTGAGAGAATTTATAAGTATCGTAGGGTTCTATTCATCCTATTTTGTGGAGTTCTGATGGCTAGTTTTAACACTTGGTCCATTGTGGAAGCTAAGTTTTTCCCCTTAGTTTCTGGGAGTCTTTATTTTGCTGGTGATTGTCTGTGTATAGTAACAGGTCTGAGTACTTCCTGCAGAGCTATTGAAAATTTTGCTTAATGTTTCATTTTCAGTAAAAGATTTGATTCTCTACCAAATTTGGAACTCAATTTAGCAGGATAAAGAATCCTAGGCTAAAACTTTCTTTGACTAAGATTAAATATAAGTTACCACTCTATTATGACTTGTAAAGTTTCCTCTGAGAAGTCCTCTGTCAACCTAATTAATGATTTTGCCCTTGTAGGTAACATTTTGGATACACTTGACAGACTGCAGAATTTTCTTTTATTTTGACCTTTGGCCAAGTTAATAACAATGCATCTAGAACAATGGTTCTCAGTGTTCCTAATGCCTCCTAATTCCCCAACCCTTTAATAAAGTTCCTCATGTTGTGGTGACCTCCAACCACAAAATTATTTTCGTTCCTATTTCATAACTGTAATTTTGCTGCTGTTATGAATCTTAATGTAAATATCTAATATGCAGGATGTATTTTCATTGTAAATATCTAATATGCAGGTTGCAATCATAGGTTGAGAACCACTGGTCTAGAAGATTCTTTGTTTTAATTGAGTGATCTTGGAGTTCAGCAGCTCATCTCTATCTGTATTTCTGGATCTTACTACACTCAGGAAATTTTCCACCATGATTTAAAGTAGAGATTTCATGCTTTTAGGGCTCTCTTCTTCTCCTTTAAAGATATGTATGATTCACATGTTTTTACACATTTTGTAATCTCATATCTCTCTAAGACATTGCTCTACTTTTTGTTTCTTCTTTTCTCCCTCTTTAAATAATTGGGTTAGTTAGAAAGTTTTGTTTTTGAGTTCTGAGATTCTTTGTTCTTCATGTTCTACTTTAATGCTGACTCTCTCTGCTGAGTTGTGAAATCCCTAGATTGCCTCTTTCAATTCTATGAACTAGTTATATCTTTATTAATTATGTCTATATCCTCGGTAACATTTTCTTTAATTTTGTTAGTTCCTTGAGAGAGTTTTAGAAATTCTTTTTTTACATCCTCATCAATTCCATTCATCTTATTTGCTATCCATATTCTGAATTAATTTCTGTCATTATGACTATTTCTTTATGGGTGGTATTTTTCAATGCTATCTCCACTGTAATATTGGAGGAGTTGATGTCTCTGAATTTTGTTTCCAGGGTTTCTGTGCTAATTCCTCCCCATTTGTGTCTTCTATTTTTTTTTTTTTTAATTTTAAGCTAAAATGCTAAATCATTGTTGAGAGACATTCTCATTGGGCTAACTTAAGTGGCTCACAGGAGGCAGTTGTGGCCTAAAGGCAAAGTCTACGCCTACCAAGTGGTATACCCATCCTCCAGTAGTAGTACTGTTGAGTGGGCTCTGAGGCTGTTTGGATGCCCAGTCAAGCATACTGGCGATGGCACTGGCTGCCCAAAAATGCAGAGTTCTCCTCTCCATTTCTAGTACTTTGAAGTACCAAGAAGCATCTCCTTGTTTTACCAGCTGCTCAGTGCTGTTTGCTTTCATTACCAGTAGACTAGTATCAGCTTCATAGGCCCTGAGAGTGGACCTCTCCACATTTATTCCATGATGTGTTCATGTAAAGGAGCTATTTTTGTGTGTGTGCTGTTGACCTGTAATTAGATTATTAGGACTATTGGGATGCCTAAATGAAGAGACTGATGTCAAGATCAGAAGCCCCATGATGTGGAGCTTACCCCCGCCCTTTCCAAGACTTGCCAAGGCCTGGAGCTTATGCTGCCCTTTCCAGGACTTGCCTGCTCATCAGCTATTTAGGGCCTTTTGGATACTAAAACTGGCAGCCTGATTATCAGTTTTAAGGTCTTTGGGGTGTGCTGTTCATCATGGCCAGTTCAGAGCCTGTCAGAGCACTGTGGTTCCTTGGTGTTTCACTAACCCATTCAGCAGGGTTTTAAAGCCATTTTCAAGGTAAAACTGGTGGGCTGGGATCTGACTTAAAAGCCCTAGGATAGGGAGCTCACCACTCTTCCTCATAACTCACAGTTTAAATGAACCACTGCTTTTCCTGTGGCCCTTCCCACATACAGTCTCCTAAAGCTGCTTTTCAGGGCTACAGAGTATGCAAGTCCCTGTGGACTACTCTTCTTTCTTCTAAGTCAGGTGGGTTGATGCTAGAAGCAGAACTACCAGGAGATGCACCTAGGCCAGCAGCAGCTCATGGACAAAGGCCCAAACTGTCCCAGAGGATGGGACCAGAATGAGCCAGGTGAAAGCCACATACAAACAAAGTGTCAGTCCTGCCAATGACAGACTCAAAAGGTCAGGACTTTCTCCTCAGTTGGGAGAGGGGAATCTGCAGCTTGTAGTTTGCCTACCAGAGTTTCCAAGATCAGGGTAACCCAAGGCTAGGATCATCCCTGTCCAAGCAAGAAAAGTCAGTGCTGGTAGCAGAAACTGCCGGAAAAATCCCCAGGCAAGGGGCAGTGTGCAGATAGTGGTCCAAACTGCCCCACATGGTGGGGACAGATCAAGCAAGGCAGAGGGCATGCCTGGCTTGAGCACCAGTCTTGCCAGTGTCAGTATAATTGAGTTATTGTTTCTTCCTGTGGTACAGAGAAGGGTACTCCTGGTTTATAGCCTGCTGGGATCACAAATAAGAGGAACGCTGTGCAGAGGCCCCCCTAAGTGCCAGCATATATGGTGAGTATGTAAGGCCCATCTCCCTTCACTTCTCCTGCACTCTGTCTGCTTTTCAAGAAGTTGTTCCTTCTTGATGCTGGTGATAGAGAGGCTGGCCACCACAGTGCTTGCTTACATGGTCACTATGGATGAAGGTCAAGGCCCAGACTCCCCTCACTGCTTCAGGTCCTAGGTGTGAGGCAGCCCATCCAGCAAGGCTGATCCAGGTTAGTGCTCACCCCAGCACCAGTGAAGAAGTGGGCCTTATCAGGGGCCACTCTGTCAAGTTGCTAATGAAAGGAGGGGTATGGTCTTTGGCTTCAACCCAGCTGGAGCCAAAGTTGCTTTCTCTCCCAGGCAGGAGGAGGATTCAGAAGAGGAATTCCTTAGATGCAGCAAAGATGGGTCTCTGGTCCCTCATGACCCTCTCCCATTAGGAGAGTTCCTATGGTTTGATGCCCCAGGAGAGCATGCTGGAGGAAGGATAGGTCCCCCTTACTCTTCTATACAGCTGTAGCTCCCCCAAATATGGTCCACTTCATCACTGTCCTCTGATTCCTCTCTTTTTATTTCCAATCTTTGTCCTCACAGTTCCCTTCATTGAGGTTGCTGAATGTATTTATTTCTTCTTCATGAAATCTATGAACCAGTTTATTTCTTTTGTTAAACTTTAAATTAATATATGGGTACAGATGATAAAGTTACACTGTTTCCATTTGTTAGGTAAAGTCCAAGTTGCAGTTGAGCTCTTTACTCAATAAGTATGCCATATACCCCTACATTTTACCCATTACATGAGAGCTTACCAAATTCCATCCCATATCCCCTCTTTTCATTTCCTCCTGCCCCCCACTTGAACTTAATTGTGATTTTTTTCTAGTGTGAGCATGTAGTTAGTCATCTGCTAATTCCATATTAATATTGAGTTCATTGGATGCATGCTTTCTGATTCTTATAATACATAGGAGGTTGTTCTCCAAATACCTCCAGACAAATACAAAACATGTAATGTCTCCATCTTTCTTTATGACTGAATAGTATTCCATAGTATACGTATACTATAGTTTATTTATTCATTTGAGGGATGATGGGCATTTGGGTTATTTCCATATCTTTTGATTGTGAATGAAACTGGTATAAACAATCTGGTCCAAATGTCTTTATGGCAAAATGTTTTGTTCTCTTGGTAGGTATCTAGTAATGGGATTGCAGGATCAAAAGGAAGGTCTACTTTTAGATCTTTAGGGATTCTCCATAATTCTGCCCAAGGGGTTGTATTAGTTTGGAGTTTCACCAACAGAATATATGTGTCCACTTCTCTGTATATCCACGCCAGCATCTGAATTTTGGGAACATTGTGACTTGGGTTATTCTCACTGGGGTTAGGTCTTATATCAAGGTAGATTTGATTTCAATGTCTCTAATAATTAGGAGTGATGAGCATTTTTTCATGTGTTTATTGGGTATTCTTCTATCTTCCTGGGAGAAAGTTATGTTTATGCTTCATGCCCAAGGAAAAATGGGAGTTTGTTCTTTTCTTGATGATTAATTTGAGATTGCTATAGATTGTAATTTTTAGGCTGTTGTCATATACTTAACATGAAAATATCTTCTCCAGTTTTGAAAAATTTCTGCATGCTTTAGTTTTCATGCTCTTAGCTGTGCAGAAAAATTTTAAGTT
>CAUYRH010017116.1:0-15283 GCA_963574655.1 Perodicticus potto
TCTACTGTCATTACATTTGATTGCATAAAAGGGAGTGAAACGAGGAAGAGCTTTTAGCCATCTTTGGTGTTTCTTCAGAACATCTCTGAGGTCTGCTACATAGAAGGCATCCTTATCATCAGAAGAGGAAACTTCATTAACTTTTGGTCCAGAATGTCCTTGGCATAAAACCTTCATCAAGCAAGTGTCAGTCAAACTCTTCATTACTAATGTTCATGGTTTCTTGATGTTTCTTTGAAAAACTAAGAGACAGAATTTAAAGAAATACTTCCAGCTTCTCACAAAGGCAATTCTCCAGGAATTCTGAATCCTACTGCTTGTGTCCTCCGAGCAACAGTGGAAACGTTCTTAGAGCATCTGGGCGGCACCGCAGGCCAGCCCCATGGAGAAGCCAGAAAGCTGGAGTCGCAGGAGCACTTGGCCGCCCCTGACGCACCCTGCAGCGCCTGGCTCCTGCCTGCAGGAGACGCCGGCCCGAGGCGGTGCCAGAGGCCGGGGCGCGACTTCAGGGACTGACCTCCACATTTTCAATATCAGTAGAAAATGGGTTATGCAAAAGCTGTATGTCCTTTTCATGGAGATGAAGCTCTTTAATTCTAAATTGGAGAATTTTTGCAACTTTTCCAGGGAATCCACACATGTTTTGTTTGGGAATGCAACCAATGGTTTTTCTGCTAACAGATTTTGCGGCCCGGGATGAGTCCGCTGCTAAACAGGACAGGCAGTGGAGGCAAAAACACCCGGCGGGCCGGATAAACTTCCTCGGCGGGCCGCATGTGGCCTGCGGGCCGTAGTTTGAGGACCCCTGTTCTAAACTATGTACAAGATGGAATCTGTTGGAACAAAATGGAGTCATTATGACTCAACACCACTATGCCAAGCATTATTGATGTTGAACAGGCAGCAGTAAACAAAATTGATAAAAATCCCTACCCTTGGGTGGCGCCTGTGGCTCATCGAGTAGGGCCCCGGCCCCATATACTGAAGGTGGCAGGTTCAAACCTGGCCTTGGCTGAAATGCAAAACAGAAAAATAGCCAGGCGTTGTGGCAGGCGCCTGTAGTCCCAATTACTCGGGAGGCTGAGGCAAGAGAATTGCCTAAACCCCCAGGAGTTGGAGGTTGCTGTGAGCTGTGTGACGCCACAGCACTCTACAGAGGGTGATAAAGTGAGACTCTGTCTCTACAAAAAAAAAAATCCCTACCCTTCTGAAGCTCACATTCATTCAGGTAAGGAATAGGGAAATGCAGTTATGAACAAGCCTTGGAAGAAGACAGGATATGGTGGGAGAGACAATAATACACTTTACCTATTTCACATCTCTCTATATTAATCTCCTCCCTCTCAATTATCTGGCAATTTCCTGCCCAGCTACTTCTAGGTTCATCTCAAATGAACCCTACCTTCTCCCTATTTCCCACTCACCCTGTATTCTAATTTTTTTTTTAATTATAAAACATCATATAATATAGTATTATTTTTTATATTTCCTAATACATATACAAGTGTGCCTTGGACATATTAGATGTTTGGCAAATGAATGAATAAATTTTTGTCAAAGGCAGCATGTGGAATATGTAAGCAGTAGAGCCGTTATGAGAGAAAGCAGATGGTTTGCAGGGAAGGGGGCAAGAAAACAGATGACCAGGTTGCTGCTCCAAGATACAAAATAACCACATACTAACTGTACAAAAAAATATGAATCTGGCTCGGCGCCTGTGGCTCAACAGGCTAAGGCGCCAGCCACGTACACCTGAGCTGGCGGGTTCGAATTCAGCCCAGGCCCGCCAAACAACAATGACGGCTGCAACCAAAAAATGGCCGGGCTTTGTCAGGCGCCTGTAGTCCCAGCTACTTGGGAGGCAGAGGCAGGAGACTTGCTTGAGCTCAGGAATTGGAGGTTGCTGTGAGCTGTGATGCCACAGCGCTCTCTCGAGGGTGACAGCTTGAGGCTCTGTTTCAAAAAAAAAAAAAAATGAATCATCAACACTGTATCAGCAAATATGAAATCATTTAAAATAAGCTATAATGTAGTTAAAAGAAATAATGAAATACAAAAAAGGCAGTCCCCATACATAGCCATTTTTAAATATTTCAAAATAAAGTATTAATAGATAAAGCTATAGACACAATGATATTATAACTCATTAATAAATAAAAATATTGTAGGATTAAAGAATTACTCTCAGGCTTTTTGCCACCCTAATCCTAATTTAGTTAACTAAAATTCTTTTGAAATAGAACCAATTCAACTGGGGTTTTCTTTTTTTTTTTTTTTTTATTTCTTTTCTGGAGGCTACCCTAGCTTTAGATCAGTTTTTTTTTTAATTAAACAGTTTCCCCCAGTGCTATTATTATAAAGCCAGAACACAACATCCTTGTCTTAGCATGTTATAAAAACTCTTTGCGTATACTTGTAATTCATGCATTTAGTAAAGAGAGATGGCAGAACATTCAAGAATAAAAAACCTGAGGACAAACAGTTAGGAAACATAAAAAGCCAGCATTATAATGTTCAAATTACATGACGCTGAGAGCTGTGTAATAAATGCACTTTTCAAAGGTTACACATCACCAAACACCATTTTCACCAAAGGGAGGTCAGAGAAATAATACAAAAGGGCAGACAGAATAAATAAGTGTCATAATTCAAAGTCAGTGATTCATTAGGGAACAGTTACTGAGGGTCCAATGAGTCACCATCAGTTTTAAGCAATACAATTTTCCAATTCTTTTTTTTTTTTTTTGTAGAGACAGTCTCACTTTATCGCCCTCAGTAGAGTGCCGTGACGTCACACAGCTCACAGCAACCTCCAACTCCTGGGCTTAGGAGATTCTCTTGCCTCAGCCTCCCCAGTAGCTGAGACTACAGGCGCCCGCCACAATGCCCGGCTCTTTTTTTTGTTTTGCAGTTCGGCCGAGGCCGGGTTTGAACCTGCACCTTCGGTATATGGAGCCGGCGCCCTACTCGCTGAGCCACAGGTGCAGCCCAATTTTCCAATTCTTATTTTGGGGGACAACTACATTACTCTACTACTACTTCAAGTCAGTATTGCAACAAATCAAAAGTTAATACATAGAAATATATTTTTAATATAGAAAAATGTTTTTTAAAATTAGAGTAAAAAATAAAACATGAGTGATGTGATTTGGATGTTTGGCCCCTCCAAATCTCATGTTGAAATTTGATTCCCAGTGCTGGAGGTGGGGCCTGGTGGGAAGTGTTTGGTTCATGGACACAGATCCCTCACAATAGTGAGTGAGTTCTCACTTTATTAGTTCACAGGAGAGGTGGTTGTTTAAAGGAGCCTGGCCTTACTCCTCCTTCTCTTTCTCCACCCATGTGATAGGCCTGCTCCCTTTTTACCTTCTACCTTGATTGGAAGCTCTCTAAAGTCCTCACCAGATGCACATGCAGGCATGATGCTTCTGGAACAGTCTATAGAACCATGAGCCATAAATCTCTCTTCTTTCTTTTCTTCTCTTTCTTTTTTCTTTTTTTTTTTTTTTGAGAAAAAGGTTTCTCTCTGTTACCCAGGCTGAAATGCAGTGGCCTCATCACAGCTCACTGCAGTCTCCAATTCCTGGCCTCAAGCGATCCTCCAACCTCAGCCTCTGAAAGTGCTAGGATTATAGGTGTTAGCCACTGTGCCCAGCTGTAAACCTCTTTTCTCTATAAGTTACTCAGTCTCAGGTATTTTCTTTACAGCAACACAAACTGTTAGATAACTGCAAAATTTTATCTCCCGGCTCGGCACCTGTGGCTCAACGGGCTAAGACGCCAGCCACGTACTCCTGAGCTGGCGGGTTCAAATCCAGCCCGGCCCGCCAAACAACAATGACGGCTGCAACCAAAAAATGACCGGGCGTTGTGGCGGGTGCTTGTAGTCCCAGCTACTTGGGAGGCAGAGGCAGGAGACTCGCTTTAGCCCAGGAATTGGTGGTTGCTGTGAGCTGTGATGCCACAGCACTCTATTCAGGGTGACAGCTTGAGGCTCTGTCTCAAAAAAAAACACAAAACTTTATCTCCCTATCCCCACTGAAAATTTCAAACTTATGGCCCGCCGCCTACGGCTCTTTGCGCCAGAGCAGTAACACCTTATTGGCTATTCTACCATCCTGGCATCTCCCCTAACCAAACCTATATAAGGTGCCCTTGTCTTTTGTTCTCTCTCTCTTTTTTCTCCCCCTCTCTCCCCTACCGTGTGTAACGTCTTTCTCTCTCTCTCTCTTCTCTCCTCTCCTCTCTTCCCCCGTTTCTCTCTCTTTCTCTCCCCTCCTCCTTAATGCTGCTCTGCAGCATCCCCTGCCAATAAAGACCTTTCGTACAAGCCCTGGTGTTCTGTGAGGTTTATGCCAGTTGAGTGCCCGCCTTTCACAAACAGACTAATACAATGAGGGAGTGGCTCTGTATCTGTGATAGGTAGAAATCAGAATCAGTTCTGAATGTGTTATTGTAGCACCTGGATCCAAAGTGGTAGTTGTGCCTGGGATAGAACTGGACAGAAGTAACTGCTGAGAATGGCATCCTATGTAATAACCAGTCTTTACTAGTGTGTTCCAAACAAGGCCAGTTCCAACTTCACAACAACACTCTTCTCTAAGTCTCAGCTTGTCAGTTGTCAGTACCTACCCCCAGGGTCACCATAAGAGATCACATACCCCAACCCTCTTGACTGCTTCATGAATTTGGGACTTTGCTAGCTTCCTCACTTTAGGCAGGTCCTATCAAGGCCAGCTGCAGAACTGTTGTATTCATCTACTCAAGACATCCTGATAAAAGGGAGTGGGTAAAGTGGAGTGTTACTTGCCTGGCTGATGGACTAGTTGTTTCTAGTACTCACACTTTGTGGACTAAGGCGCAGGATCTGCGGTGGGAGAGAGTAGGGAACACTGTGATTACACAAAGCTTTTCTTACCCACTAGCCTTTAGGTTATCCATTCTTTTTTTTTTTTTTTTTGAGACAGAGCCTCAAGCTGTCACCCTGGATAGAGTGCTGTGGCTTCACAGCTCACAGCAACCTCCAATTCCTGGGCTCAAGCGAGTCTCCCACCTCCGCCTCCCAAGTAGCTGGGACTACAGGCGCCTGCCACAACGCCCGGCCATTTTTTGGTTGCAGCCATCATTGTTGTTTGGCAGGCCCGGGCTGGATTCGAACCCACCATCTCAGGTGTATGTGGCTGGCGCCTTAGCCCGTTGAGCCACAGGTGCCGGGCCAGGTTCTCCATTCTTATTCATGTTATTACTCCATTGTTATTACTTAGCACCATGCCTGTCTTCTATACAAACAACATGAAAATTTCCGCAGAGACACAGTCATGTAGCCCGTGGCTCTCATTATTCCCTGACCCGAATCAATTCAGCCACTCCATGTTTATACACCTCTTCCTAATCTTCCTCTTGCCCTCAGTGCAATGGTCAAAAAAAAAAAAATCTTTTCATCCCTCCCCCCAGCTCTCCAGTTGTTATGGTAACCACAAGATAATGTCAAAGCTAGATACAAACTTTGAGTTATCCCCAGATGCCTTGCTAAGACCATATTTCTTTTCATATTAAAAGCATGTAGTATATAAACTACAATGGTTGTGGTTAGTTTTAACTGTTTATCATGCTTAGTTTTAAAAAGGGGGAGAAAAACTGGCTCAACCTGTTTTAAAGAAGCTGTGTTGCCAACCTTTAAAGCTATTTGCTTTAATTGGCCCAAGATTTTAAAGACCTCATTTTAAAAACTGCAAAGAAAATGACTCACAAAACAATTTAATGAAATTCCAACCCTTTCGGACAATATAATAATGTCCCATTTCTTAATAATAAAGAATGCTTGGCTGGGCATGGTGGCTTCTGCCTCTAATCCTAGCACTCTGCGAGGCTAAGGGCGGGAGGACTGCTTGAGCTCAGGAGTTCAAGATCAGCCTGAACAAGAGTGAGACCCCATCTCTACTAAAAATAGGAAAATTAGCTGGGTGTGAGGGCATGCGTAGTTCCAGCAACTCAGGAGGCTAAGGTGGGAAGATTACTTGTGTCCAGGAGCTTGAGGTTGCTGTAAGCTGGACTGAGACCATGACACACAAGCTTGGGTGACAGAGTGACCCTAAAAGCAGGTAGTCCATAGAGATCCGTCCTTACATGATTAGCTACGGCTGAGATCAAGCATGAAAACAATTTCTTTAAATGCATAGTGAACACCTGTCACAAAGTGAATGGACTATTCCCGGGACAGACTTTATACTAATTATTTGAAAAGTTACTTCATGAGGCCAAAATATTTTCTCTACTGTAAAAGTTCATGTACTCAAAAATAAGAATTGAGCACCTATTGACCTCTTAATTAGCTCCAGTCTTTCTCTTGAAGTTCCTATGGGTGACATGTGAAGTTTTGTTGTCCTCCCCAGATGTTCTGATGCCACAGTCCATTCAAGAGCTTAGGATAATGTGGTCTCTGTGTCTCTTGTTCCCTCTTTGGTCTGTTACTCTCTGCCTCTCTCTCTCCCCTTGTTATCTGTTCTTTTTTGTCCTTCTCTGTCTTTAACAAATATTGTTAGAGCTTTTCCCTATGCCACTTCTTTCTCCCATGCTGGCAGAGGTCCACTTTTGAGTAGGTTCCATTTTCACCCGTCCAAGGTTCTCCAGCTCCAGCCCTTCAGGAGGGAATTATGACTGATCTAAGGTACTCATGTGGTCTCAGTCACTTTGCTAAGAATTAATTAGGCATGTATCTAATCTTGGCAATTAGACATGAGTAGAAAGCTGTTCAGGACCTCTGGAAGAGTTTCTTAGGATAATGAAAAGACACAACACAGCTCTTTTCTGCCCTTGGACATCACTGGGCCCAAATATGATGGCTAGGAATGAGGAAGCCTCTTGCAACTCTGAGGATAAGGGTGACACACTGAGCATGGCAGAATTCTGGGCCACTGAATGACTCAATCCTGGAGTGGTGCCACTGCAGAACTTCTTGCTATGGGATATAATACGTTCCCCTATGGTTATAACTAATTGAGTTAAGGATTGTTGTTACTTGCAGTGGAAACAGCCTAGCAAAATTTCTCACAAGTTTCTGGAGGATAGCTAAGAAATGAATACAAATTAAAGCCCAGTTGACTAGTCCATGCCTGTAGTCTCAGCTCTTCCGGAGCCTGAGGTGGAGGATCGCTCAAACCCATTAGTTTGAGTCCAGCCAAGGCAACATAGTAAAACTCTGACTCTAAAAACAAACAAACAAACAAACAAATAAATAAAAGAATTGAACACAAATGATCGATTCTCTATGCAATTTGCAATGAACATTACTGATAGAAATAATTGACACCAAAATATAAACAATGGTTAAATTACACATGGTAAAATTTGTTGTTTTCAGAGAATCAAATCTGGAAAGGTTTATTGATCTATCTCACTTTTTATTATGGGAAAATTCAAGATATTCAAAAGTATAAAAACTAGTATAACAAATTTTCATGTACCTGTCAGTTAGCTTCAACAATTATTAACCAAAGGTCACTAGTTTCATCTATACCCCCACTCACTTTTCCTACCTCCAGAATATTTTAAAGCAAATCTTAGACCTCATATTATTTTATAAGGAAATATACTAGAACCTGTGTAAGGGACTGTAGCAAAACTAGTCAACATACAGAGGTCAAGGGACTGTAGCAAAACTGGTCAACATATGGAGGTAGTCAACCTAAGGAACTAGGCCTACTATACTGGTATGTACAAGTATTTGTACAGCTCTTATTAGAGAATATGATATAAAATCATACATAATCAAAACAGTAAAATCATACATACAGTATCTCATAAAATCAATACATTTACTATTTTCTCATGGTTTAATCATTCTTTCTAAAAAGAGTCAATTTTTTTTTTTTATTGTTGGGGATTCATTGAGGATACAAGAAACCATGTTACACTGGTTGCATTTGTTGGGTAAAGTCCCTCTTACAATCGTGTTTTGCCCACAAAAGGTGTGGCACACACCAAGGCCCCAAGACCCCACCCACCTCGCTCCTTCCCTCAAAAGAGTCAATCTTGATCTCTTTCTTATTCTTATTACAAACTTAGTAGTGAAAGTATTCTCCATGCTGGCTACACCACGCAGCATATGTGAGCATTTTTCCACTGCAAATGACTTTAACTACACTATTAGATGCCTGATACCCTTTTCTTTTGAAGTCTCTACAATTTCTGTCATCCTCACTTGCTTCTTCCACTTTATCAGCTGTTTCATGCACTTTTACACTGGTCTGTACCTTGGTCAATACAGCTTGGAAAACTGCTTCTGGGTCACGTTCATTATAGTTTGCCACCTCATCATCCATTGCAACCAAACCTTCAAAATCTACTCCTTCAGGCTCGGCGCCTGTGGCTCAATGGGCTAAGGCGCCAGCCACGTACACTTGAGCTGGCAGGTTCAAATCCAGCCCGGACCCACCAAACAACAATGACGGCTGCAACCAAAAAATGGCCCAGCGTTGTGGGAGGCCGAGGCAAGAGAATCATTTAACCCCAGGAGCTGGAGGTTGCTGTGAGCTGTGATGTCACAGCACTCTACTCAAGGGGCTCTGTCTCAAAATAAAAAAAAAATCTACTCCTTCAAATTCTGCCATGGGAGATTGGACTGTCTGATGGGCCAAAACATCATGCTCTTGAGTTGTGAGAAATCCATCTTTCTTGAAATACTTCTGTATCACTTCTGGCAGAACTTTATTCCAAGAAGAAGTGATCAGAAGACAGCATCCAGAGCATTAACTGATGCAGTGGATGAAGTTGCTTCCACAGGACCATAGGCTGGTGTTTCAGTAACGACCCACTGCAGTAACTGGGCTCAGAAGTACATTTTAAATGTTTTGATGCTGCCTTAGTCAAGAGGTTGGATTTTTGAGATATTAGGAAGCAAAAATTTCAGCATCAAGTCTAAGAGATGACTCCCTTGCAGGTGGCCAGGACAGTTGTTTACTGTCAGTAGGATAGACTGTTTCTTCTTCATTTCTTGGTTGATACTCTTACCCACTCCTCCAAAAGGACACCAGTCATCCAGGCACATTTGTTTGATCTCCAAGTGATGAGGAGGTCTTTTGGTTTTAGGTTTTTGAATGTGTGTGGTTTTGCCAATTTACCAATTGGCAAGGACTTTAGTTTCTCTCTAGCTGAGCTAGCACAAAACCGAACTGTGAAATGTTCTTTGGAAAGTTTTCACGACGAGGTTCCTGTCAGGCATTGACTTGAAAAAGAGTTGGTACTCATCAGTGTTATAGATGTTGCCATCTTTGAAGTCTCTGGAGAAGTCCAGGAACTTTTTGATGAACTCTTTCACAACTTCTACTGAAACTTCATCGGATTCATTGCACAAGACTTTCTGTGAGATCTTATGCCACAGTTTAAATTTCTTGAGCCAACCACTTAATGCTTGGAAACCTGCCACCCTGAATTCCTGTGCAATTTATTTTTTACAACTTCTTGGATCATCAGCCAGAAATTCAGGTGTTAACTGCTCTCATTGAACCAGCTTAATACGGCTTCATTGACTTAATTAAGGGAGGTTTTCCTCCTTTTTTGCTATAGGTCTCCACTTTCCTTGCCCTTTCTCTCCAAGTGCTCATATTATGTTTTAAATGTTGCTAACTGTGGTCTTGCTAATGCTGAAATGTTCCATTGTCTTTCTTTGGCTGCTGCTTTCCAGAAAATGTAGATGTACCAAACTGGTTAACAAACAGAGCTAATCAACATAAAGAACTTCCATTGAGCACATGCGGTGCATGTCCAATCTATGAAAATTAGGTCAACTAAGGAGGTGGCAAAATGTAGGGAGGTGGTCAACTATGGAGGATCTACTGAATTGCAAAGTTCAAAAATAAAAATGGTACAAATAATATCCATTTATCCTTTACCTATATTCACATACTGTTAACATTTCCCTCCCATTTTCTTTGTCATTTGCTTTTTATCTAGCTATATAGTATATGTTTGCATATGTACATAGTAGGTTGGTGCAAAAGTAATTTTGGTTTTGAACCATGAATTTTAAATCATTATAACTAGGCTCACCCATGTCTTTTTTTTTTTTGAGACAGAGCCTCAAGCTGTCACCCTGGATAGAGTGCCATGGCATCACAGCTCACAGCAACCTCCAATTCCTTGGCTCAAGCGAGTCTCTTGCCTCCGCCTCCCAAGTAGCTGCGACTACAGGCGCCCGCCACAACGCCCGGCCATTTTTTGGTTGCAGCCGTCATTGTTGTTTGGCGGGCACGGGCTGGATTCGAACCTGCCAGCTCAGGTGTATGTGGCTGGCGCCTTAGCCCATAGAGCCACAGGCGCCAAGCCTCACCCACGTCTTTATTAATCAAAATAGGCACCATTACAGCCTCACCCATGTCTTTATTAATCAAAATAGGCACCATTACAGGGCGGCGCCTGTGGCTCAAGGAGTAAGGTGCTGGCTCTACATACCAGAGGTGGTAGGTTCAAACCTGGACCCAACCAAAAAACTACAAAAAAAAAAAAAATAGGCACCATTACAATCAATACATTGTTGCCAATGGGAAATAACTTTGTTTATTCTTGTAGCATAAAAATCAGTGCTTTGGGATTCAACAAACTCTTGAAAAGCACTTTCTGCATCCTGTTGGTTGTGGAAGTGTTTTCCCTGCAAAAAGTTATCAAGATGTTTGAAGAAGTGGCAGTTGGTTGGCAAGAAGTCAGGTGAATATGGTGGACGAGACAAAACTGCAAAGCCCAATTTGTTCAACTTTTGAAGCGTTGGTTGTGTGACATACAGTCAGGCATTGTGGAAAAGAATCAGGCCCTTTCTGTTGACCAGTGTCAGCTGCAGGTGTTACAGTTTTTGGTACATCTCATTGATTTGACAGGCACACTTCTCAGATATACTGGTTTTGCTGGATTCAGAAAACTGTAGTGGATCAGACCAGCAACAAACCACAAAACAGTGACCCTAACCTTTTGGGGGTACAAGTTTGGCTCTGGGAAATGCTTTGGAGGTTGCTGTCAGTCCAACCACTGAGCTGGTCATTGCTGGTTGTCAGTTGTCATATGAAATCCACTTTTTGTCACATGTCACAATCTGATTGAGAAATGGTTCTTGGTTGTTGCATGGACTAAGAGAAGACAACACTTGAAAACAATTGCTCTGATTTGCAATCAGCTAATAAGGTACCCATTTATCAAGCTTTTTCACCTTTCCAATTTGCTTCTAATGCCAACCAACCATAGAATAGTTGACCTTGAGTTCTTTGGCAACTTCTTTTGTTGATTGCTTAAGGCCAGGAGTGGGAGACAAGCTTGCGCAATATACCAAGACCCCCATCTTACCAAAAATTTAATAAATTAGCCAGATGTGGTGCACACTTATAGTTCTAGCTATTCAGGAGGTTGAGGATTGTTTGAGCCTTGGAGTTAATGATCATGTCACTGTACTCTAGCCTGGGCGACAACACAAGAACTTGTCTCAAAAAAAAAAAAGTGTTCCTTCTACTTATAAAGAATAAATGTTAAATGTAAAACAGCTTCAGGCAGGTCCTTCAGGAGTTATTCCAGAAGAAAACATTGTTATTATAGGAGATGACAGCTCCATTTATGTTACTTCCCCTGGAGATTTTCCAGTAGAACAAGATGTGGAGGCGGAAGACAATGATATTGATAATCCTGACCCTGTGCAGGCCTAGGTTAAAATGTGTTTGTGTCTTAGTTTTTAACAAAAAGTTAAAACATAAAAATGAACAGATTTTAAAAACAGATAAAAGCTTATAGAAAGAAAATATTTTTGTACAGTCATACAATGTGTTGGTGTTTTAAGCTAAATATTATTACAAAAAGGGTCAAAAAGTCTTAAAAAATTAAAAAGTTTATAAAGTAAAAATGTTACAGTGAGATAAGGTTACTTTATTATTGAAAAATAAAAAAAGTATTTTACAAATGTAATGTAGCCTAAGTACAGTGTTTACAAAGTCTATAGTAGTGTACAGTAACGTCCTACGCCTTCACAGTCAATCACCACTCACTCAGTGATTTACCCAGAGCGACTTCCAGTCCTACAACCTCTATTTATGGTAACAATCCTGTACCACTTTTAAATCTTTCATGCCATATTTTACTGTACCTTTTCTATATTTAGATACACAAATACTCACCATTGTGTTCTAATAATCTATAATATTTAGTATAATGCCATGCCGAACAGGTTTGTAGCCTACAACGTAGACTATACCATATAGCCTAAGTATGTAATACACTATATCAGTGTCCCTAACCTCTTTGGCACTAGAGACCAGTTTCATGGAAGATAATTTTTCCACAGATGGGATGAGGGAGAAGGGGGGTATTAGATTTTCATAAGGAGCTTGCAACCTAGATTCCTTACATGTGCAGTTTATAATAGGGTTCCCTATGCTCCTATGAGAAACAACAATCACTGCTGATATGATGGGAGGTGGAGCTCAGATATCATGATCCTAAAATATTAGGTCCATTACATGTGATGTGAGAGATGGGGAGCAGCAGCTGTAAATACAGATAAAGCTTTGCTGGCTTGCCCACCTGCCGCTCACCTTCTGCTGTGTGGCATAGTTCCTAACTGACCATGGACCACTACTGGTCTGCAGCCTGGGGTTGGGAACACAGGGCTACACCATCTGTGTTTGTATAGGTGAACTCTATGATGTTCACACAAAAATGAAATTATCTAATGATAAATTTCTCAGAATATAACCCCATTGTTAAGCAATGCATGACTCTATATATAGATATACAAGAATAATATTCTCTTTCATAACCACAATCAGGGCTGCCAGACTTAGCAAATAAAATTACAGGATGCCCTGGGCAAATTCTAACAGATAACAAAAGCATCTGAGTTTTCCATCACTAGGGAAACTACTGCAGTATACTCCCTCTTCTGGACACATTTAGATATTTTTGGACGTGATAAGTCTGGATCTTTTTGGTTACCCTTCAATGTCTAAACAACAAGCCTAATCCACTGGGCAAGATTTCTGGTAACAAGTTAATGTCTGTTAAGATCTTGCTGATAAAAGTGAAGGTTAGTTAACTCATTTTTTCCATCTCTTGAATGTTCCGTTGATTTGGTAGTGCTTTTCAGAAATTAATCAAGTAAGAATTGTCATATAAAGACTACTTATCAAATTTAAACATAAAAATCATCATTAGATCTCGTTAAAATGTAGATTATGATCCAGTAGAACTGGGGTAGGGTCTGAAATTTTGTATTTTCCCCAGAGAACGCCAACACAGTGGTGCTCCTATCACACTTTGCAAGATTATAGCAACATATGTCACAGTCAATAGGTATTTTAAATATGCAGGTATCCAGGTCCCATCCCAATATACTGATTCAGAATTACTGGGGGCACTGTCCAGGAATATACATTTTATTTTATTTTATTTTATTTTAGCTAGAAAGACAAAATGTTTTATTTTAAAACATTGGAAAAAACATTGAAAGACAAATGTCCATTACATAACCAGGAATGTTAAGTATATGGAAACTGTGAATCTTCTAAAATGTGGTAGGCACTTCCAGAGAGCTAAATACTGCAAAAACTACCTTGTTTTCTAATCAACAATACTTGATATGATAAAAAAATACCAAAAGACCCTAATTATTCAATCAAAGTCATCATCTTTGGGTTCAACTTATTAACACAAGTTTTTTCCAAGATGTTCCTGACACATGAAGCTTCCAGTTGAATTTCAGAAATGTTAACAAAAGTATCTTCCTTTTTTGCCTGTGAATGTTTGAGTATTGCTGTACTGTTGGCTTATATCCACTACAGATACTGGTTCTAGGCCAGCCCAAGGGTCTTCAAGCATTGAAGGCTTGAAATAACTTTCCAACTCATTAGACATTCTTTTTTCTCTACCACGCCCTGATCCAAATGGTGTAGATGTCCTTGGAGAACCCTTTAGGAAAAAAACCATCAGTTAAAAAAAACATTTAGTAGAGATAATTGGTAATTTTTCCTTTAACTAAAAACCAGTGAGGATCACATTGACTTGAACCCAGTATGTTCAACTGCAAAGTCTTTGCTTCCTTTACTGTTTTTGTTTTTAGAAAAGTCTTTAAACCATTCTGGTATACTTATTAATAAATTCATGACCACTGACACCACAAATATTTGAGGTTTCTAATGTAGTAACTTCGGAGTTACTAAATACAAATGATAAAACAAATTTGTATTCATTTTCCCTCAAAATTTCCATTTTTTTCGGGAGGAAAACTGTAAAGTTTCTAGAATCTATGTCATGAACATTTTCCTTACTCCTTAGCTCCAGGCTCAAAGGCAGTGGTGTTACTTGAGGATACAGAAAGTTGAAAAACCACTGAGCACATACAAGTTGTAAACCACAGAAATCCTAGACACACCAGAAATACGAGGAATGGGAAACTTCCACTATCACCGATTTTCCTTTGAGAGAACTTGGATCAGAAACCAGTGCAAATCGAAAATAACAACAAAAGGGAAGATAAAAAAGAAAAAGAAAAAAGTGATAGCTGTATTAAGATGGCACCAGCCCTTAACCTAGGTAAGTGCTCCTTCGGGGACTCACTTTTCCCCCTCAAGGCCCAGGGGCTCAGAATAATTTACTGAGATAAACTGGCAAGGCCCTTGGCAAAGAGGAGGAAATGGAGAATTAGAAAAAGCTGTAAATGGCACTGTATTGGTTAAAAGCTCTAGGGCAGAACGTATGGCTAAGCCACTTTTTTAGGCTAATCTTCAGAAAGGCACTTAACTTCTCTAAGCCTCAGTTTTACTCGTCTGCAAAATAGGGATAATAATAGTATCTCACCTCACAGAGGATTAAACAAAATAATCCACGTAAAGGGAATATTAGTACCATGCCTGCCATACAGTAAGAGCTCGGCAAACGCTGGCTATTATTACCTGGGGGTGGGTCTGCTGTTGCCCTGGGGAGTAGCCGAAATGCTGCTGGGACCCCGCGGGGGACTTGGAGTAGGAGCCAGGGTAGCCGCCAGGGGACGGAGACCCGAACCGGCCCCCCGGGAAGCTACCGCTGTGTCTCGGAGAGTGGCTGCTCCCGTAGGGCCTAGACCGGGGCCCGTACGGCGGCGTATGGTGCGGACTCCCGTACCCGTCCCGAGGGGAGGGCGGCCGTGGTCCGCCTCCGCCTGGGGTACCCCGGAAGCTGTTCCCGCTACCCCAACCTCCTACACCCGGGCCGGGGCAAGGAGGAGTCGGGGGCCGAAAATTCTGTCGTTGCATATCAGGAGCCGGAGCCGAAGTCAAAG
>CAUYRH010017118.1:0-16376 GCA_963574655.1 Perodicticus potto
AGATACCATCTAACTCCAGCGAGAGTGGGCTATATCACAAAATCTCAAAACTGCAGATGCTGGCATGGATGTGGGGAGAAAGAAACACTTTTACACTGCTGGTGGGACTGCAAACTAATACAACCTTTTTGGAAGGAAGTACGGAGAAACCTCAAAGAACTCAACCTAGACCTCCTGGTTGATCCTGCAGTCCCATTACTGGGCATCTATCCAGAAGGAAAAAAAAAAAAGAAACCTTTTATTATAAAGACACTTGTACTAGGCTATTTATCGCAGCCCAACTTACAATCGCTAAAATGGGGAAAACAGCCTAAATGTCCTTCAACCCAGGAATGGATTGGTAAGCTGTGTTATGTGTATACCAGGGAATACTATTCATCCATTAAAAAAACAAAGATTTTGCATCATTTGTACTAACCTGGATGGAGGTGGAACACATTATTCTTAGTGAAGCATCACAGGAATGGAGAAGCATGAATCCTATGTATTCAACTTTGATATGAGGACAATTAATGACAATTAATGATGTGGCGGGGGGGGGGCGTGAGGGAAGGGGAGAGCAGACAGACAGAAAAGGAGGGAGGGGGTGGGGAAAGAAAAAGAAAAAAGAAAATAGTGACTAATTCTCACTTAAGTTGGATTTAATTTTGACCAAAGTATGTTACTTGAACAATAATTTTTAATTCAACTTGTTAACAGTTGTTTAGGATATTGCATCCTCACTTATAAGTTAAATACATTTATAATTTTCCTTTATAATAATACATTTTTTTCCAATTTTAATACCAGATATATCCAGATGAAGTACAATGAATTTGAAGGATTCCTTCTTTTTCTATGATCTATAAGATTTGGCATGATCTGATTTTTGAAATTATCTCCTAATTTTATTTATAAATATTAGTTGTCTGTTTTGAGACTTTGGGGGGAAAAAAAAAAAACCAAATGCGTATTCCTGGAAATAATTCTCCTCACTATTTAGAGGCCTTTTGGGGGATTTGTTTCTTCTCTCTCACTATCAAAGTTTCCATAATTCCAGTAGCTAGCATTTCAGGTGGTTTCTTTGTTTTCTTGCTAGAATTTTACCTTTTCATAATTTTTTTTTTTTTTTGGCCGGGGCTGGGATTGAACCCGCCACCTCCCACATATGGGGTCGGCGCCCTACTCCTTTGAGCCATAGGCACCGCCCACCTTTTCATAATTTTAAATTCAATTGTATCTGGGATTGAGGCAGAACTTTGCTGTAAATTATGACATATGTATTGTTCTTTTTGATCATCTGTAGTCGATGCTATGATGTACTCCCCAGATTCTCACAAATCCCCCAACCCTTTTGAGACTGAAGCACCCCTTCCCTCAGCTACTGGGACTATTGGTAATTGGCTGCTCTCTGCTGAGTTCCTCTCTGGAAATTGCCCTTGGCTAAAGAGAGTCGTCTCATTCAAGGTTCATGTTTATGGGGGGGCAGATATCCAAAGACCGGCCATTGTCTCAATTCAGACATCTTTGAGGGGCTTTCCCAACTTCAGAGGTTCCTCAAGGGATCAACTGAAATATCGGCCAGGACTTCAATACAGTTCAACTTCTTGTTCTGTCTATCCTGCTTCATTCTTCCACTCTCACTGGTCCTCATCTAGACAGCACTGCCCAAAAAATATACTTCCTGCTTGTATATTTCTATCACAGAGTCTGCTTCCCAGGAAACCTACATTGCATTGTTACCACTGTATGTTACTTAAGGTATATAATATTTTGCATGGAAAATATATTTCATTATCCTTGTGCTTGGACATAAAAATTAATTCATGTAATTAAATTTGTCATTTGTTTCAATTCAGAAAAAAAAAAAAAAAGGAATACAGAGCTGTGGAGAATGCTACTGAGCAGAGGGGCAGCAGGTAACCACTGGGTCAATAGCAAGAACAGACGCCAGGAGGTGATGAGAAGCAAAGCTAGGGCGAGTCTTCCAGAAGTTTGCTGTAAAGCCAGACTCGGTGTTGCAGGAAGTCAGGGGATCTTCTGGGCCGGGTGGCTGCTCCTGTGTTTTCTATAGGTGGTATAGCACCTACCACCTCCTCTAGATTCTGACCTTCAGCCTGGGGCCTCTCAACGGATTCAGGCTCAGTCAATCCCAGGTCCTATCCCACCTCTTTTTCTTTGCTCCCACAAGGTCATTCTTATGCACAAAGGGCCCTTTATAGATGGGACATCCCAGCCTTTCCTAAGATCCTAGCATATCCAGCAGGGCCACAGGTGAGGACTGTGTGTGCTTACCTCTGCACAGTAAACACCAAGACCACATAGTAACCATGAATTTTTCTGAAATTCCAACCATTCCTCCCTGTGAGTCTCCAAAGGTTTCAGTCCTCTGAAGTCTCCATTTAAATGCAAATATCCAGTCAGCCAGAGGGGAGAAAGCCTGGCTGAGGTGCTGATTGTTCCCCAGACATGGAGCTCAATCCTGTCCCTTTTATTTAATCCCCAGAGTAGATTCTTTCATGAGCCGCATTTTAAAAATAAGTAAACTGATTCTTCCAGAATTCAGGTAACTTGTCCAAGGTCAGAGAACTAGAAAATGAGAAAGCAGATATGCATCCAGGCAGTATATGACTCCAGTATATGACTCACATACTGTTTTTTTTTTAATTCATAGTTTGTTCCCCTCTTTATTTTTGCTCCTTTTTTGGTCTGTTCATTAATTTTACCTAAAAAATCATGGTAGCCAGGAATGGTTGTGTGCACTTGTAATCTCAGCTATGTGAGAAGCTGAGGTGGAAGGATCACATGAGCCCATGAGTTCAGACTGGGCAACATAGCAAGACCCCCCATCTCTAAAAGCAATTTTTTAAATAAATAATAAAAAGTATGCTAAAACACAAATAACACATAAAACTTACCATCTTAATCATTTTATTTTTTTAACCATGTTAAAATATACAATTCAGTGGCTTTTTTTTTTTTTTTTGTAGAGACAGAGTCTCACTTTATCGCCCTCCATAGAGTGCCGTGGCGTCACACAGGTCACATCAACCTCCAACTCCTGGGCTTAAGCGATTCCCTTGCCTCAGCCTCCCGAGTAGCTGGGACTACAGGCACCCACCACAATGCCCGGCTATTTTTTGTTGCAGTTAGGCCGGGGCTGGGTTTGAACCTGACATCCTCGGTATATGAGGCAAGAGCCTTACTGACTGAGCCACAGGTGTCAGCCACAATTCAGTGGCTTTAAGTACATTTATAGTGTTGTACAACCATCCTCACCATCTAATTCTGGAACATTTTCTCACCCCAAAAGGATACTAGTCTGTCGATTTTTGTTTTATTTTATTTTTTTTGTTTTGTTTTTGTTTTTGAGACAAAGCCTCAAGCTGTCACCCTTGATAGAGTGCTGTGGCATCACAGCTCACAGCAACCTCCAATTCCTGGGCTCAAGCGAGTCTCTTGCCTCCGCCTCCCAAGTAGCTGGGACTACAGGCACCCGCCACAACGCCCGGCCATTTTTTGGTTGCAGCCGTCATTGATGTTTGGCGGGCCCGAGCTGGATTCAAACCTGCCAGCTCAGGTGTACGTGGCTGGTGCCTTAGCCCACTGGGCCACAGGCGCCGAGGCTCAAACAACTTCTTTTTATCTGTGTTTCATGATTGAATGAAAACAATGTTTTTGCTCCGCTGGTCAGACAGACTAAGGTTACGTTCATACAGTTTAAGCTCACTAAGGCAGTCAGGTGAAACTCATTAAAATGCTTAAAACAATGTTCAAAACTTACTTGATTCTCATTCACTCTCCATTAATATTACAAAGGAATTGCCTACTTGGTGTAAGATTTCACTTCCTTCCTCACTTATTTACCTATTCTCTCCCAGCTCATGAAAACTTTAGTAAAGACAACAAACCACTCCTTGCAAGAAATAAATGTAATTTCACCTAAAAGTAGAAAACACTATTCTCCCATGTACTCCATCAAGCGACAACATAAAAAAAATAAATAAAGTCATAAAAAAAAATCATAAAGTCACTATGATTGGAGAAATTTTACTTATTTTGTCGTCTACAAACTCCCTGCCTAATTCCCATGGGCATAGTCATTTTTCTTGAGTCACTTGGGACTTTGATTGTTTGTATGGCCCACTTCTGGGATTATTTAAAAATGCTTATGAGAAACTAAAAACAGTAATGGGAAACCAATTTAAACTAATCAGTATCTTTATTCAGTTAGCATTCTGTTTCCAAACTCTTCCCATAATACTTTGAGAAAACACATTCATCTTGTTCCAGTGATAATTCTTGGTAATCACCAATTAGAGAAAGAAAGAAATCAAATACACTACAGGGAAATGGAGAATAGTGCAGAAGGACCAGGCTTTTATCTGATGCGAACCCAGCACATGGTAATTTCTCATCTGATATAGAGGTCCGAAAGATAAAAATACACGTTTAAAATTAATGTATACCAAGAACAATCTATTATTTGGCAGAAACTAACCTTGTGCTAACCCTTTAATACTATAATTAAGAATTCAGCAATGCTTCTGAATGTAATTCACAGTTCCAAATGTCTACAGTTCTGATTCTGACCTTTCAAAACCCCGTTAAGCTATGTAAATACAGTACAAAGAAATGTGTACTGTGCATAAATGGTATTCTAATGTCAACTAGACAAGGACGCATTGCCTCTCTCTGGTCCCCAGTGCTTCCCAGGGCACTGCTGATATGTTAACATGTCCTTGCAATTAATTTGTATATGACAGATCTAGCCATGAGACTCATCCTTGACCTTTCTGCTCAGTGTGTGACTGGATGATAAACCCTAGCTATATTCTCAAGTTGATAACAGATATCACAAACATATTTAGTGGTTCAGTTAAAACAATGATAATGCAAATCACTGAAAAGAGAAAGAAAATTTCCAGGGCCTCACATAAAAAAAATCATAAAATTCTGGATAGAAAGTATTTGAATAGTGAGCTATGGATATATTTTTAAGTTACATAATTAAGATTCACTGTAGAAAATATAAATCACTGCAATCTCAGCAACCATTGGATAATTTTCCTTAACATTTTGATATTATCAGGGTGTGTAGTATTTGTATACAAATATGCTCACAATCACATAAATATATGTTATATAAAGAAGTCAAGCACTAAATATGATTAGAATCTAGTTTTTCAATTAGCAGCATATTAGAATCATTTTTATGTTAAGAAATATACTTCTTAAATGCCATTTTGATGAATAACTAATATTCTATTTCTGCATATAATCTGAATGAAACTCCTCCTTGGCCCTGCCTTAAGGCTCACCATGTTAAGTGATGAATTCAAAAGAAGCAAAACTAGAATTTCCTAAAGATTGGACGAGAAAAAGTAAAGAAGGGCGGAACCTGTGGCTCAGTGAGTAGGGCACCGGCCCCATATACCGAGTGTGGTGGGTTTCAACCGTGCCCCGGCCAAACTGCAACAAAAAAGTAGCTGGGCATTGTGGCAGGTGCCTGTAGTCCCAGCTACTTGGGAGGCTGAGGCAAGAGGATCACCTAAGCCCCAGAGCTGGAGGTTGCTGTGAGCTGTGACTCCACAGCACTCTACCGAGGACGACAAAGTGAGACTCTGTCTCTAAAAAAAAAAAAAAAAAAAGAAAGAAAAGAAAAGTAAAGAAGATGCCACTTCTCCCCCCATATTAGTTTTCTGCTGTTATGTGTCTTTGGTCATTTGGGTTGGTGCAAGAAAAATGTCATAGACTGGGTAGCTTAAACACCAACATTTATTTGTCACAGCTCTGGAGGCTGGGAAGTTCAAGACCAAAGATCTGGTGGATCTGATGTTTGGCGAGGGTCTGCATCCTGGTTCATGGATATCATCTTCGTATATATGAAGTGGTGGAAGAGGTGAGGGAGCTTTCTGAGGTCTCCTCTGTCAAAGCACTAATCCCATTCACTAAGAACTGTGCCTTCATGACTTCATTACACTCCAAAGGCCTCAATTCCTAATACCCCCACATTTGAGATTAAGATTTCCACACATGAATTTGGCAGAGGGACACACATATTCAATCTATAGCTTTCCACTCCCAGCCTCCGAAAGCTTATGTCTTTCTCACATGAAAAATACATCAAGTTTATCCCAACAACTCCAAAAGTCTTAACTTGTTCCACATCAAATCTAGGGGCTAACGTCGAAAGTATCATTTACACGTCAATTAAATTAGGTATGGGTGACCCAAGGTGCAATTGATGCTGGGCCAAATTCAGGTCCAGCTGTGAGCCTGTGAAACCAAATAAGTTATGTGCTTCCAAAATATAATGGTGGGTGGGCCGAGGATAGAAGCTCTCATTTCAAATGAGACAACAGAGGAGAAGACAGGAGGAGCAGATACAAGGTAAATCCAAAACTTAATTGGGCAAAAACAATCCAAAAACTTAATGGGGCAAATTTCTTTTCACTTTAAGATTCAAGAATAATCCCCTTTGAATCCATGCTCTGCCTTCCAGATCCAAGGTTGTTCTGCTCACACTGAGGTTCTCAGCTGATTCTCACCGTGATTAATCTGCTGGGGTTCTGCAGCTCCCCAAGACCAGGTCCCAAACTCACAATTTTCCCAGGCTGGAGTTGTGGCCACTTGGCTCCTGACAACTCATCTTTTGCAACATAGGTAGAGAGAGCGTTGTACCCCAGGCCTGTGCAGAATGGGTCTATGATGGGAGAGGTCGCCCTCAAGATCTCTGATCCAACCACCTTCGGGCCATTCTTCCATTGTCTTGAGAATAGTATCTGGCATCCATTGGCAGTTGATCTGCACTAATCTACTTATCAGTCACTTAGCTGTGCTTAGTGTTGTTTTTTGCAATATGCATAGGTTGGGAATGTTTTATATCTTTATCTTCTGTTTCCTTTTTGCTTAGCAATTCTATCTTTAAATCATTCCTTTCTTCTTATATTTTACTGTCAGCAGTCGGGAGGGATAAAATCATTTACTTAACACCTTGCTTAAAAATTTCCTCAGCTAAGTACCTATTATTGTTTACTAACAAATTCTGTTTTCCACAAAACACTAAAATTAGAATTTAGACACAGTAATTGCTGCTTTATAGCAATAACACCCTATCTCCATTGTCCAATGACACGTTCCTCTTTCCATCTAAGACTTTACAGAATAGCCCTTACTGCTCTTAATATTTTGTTCCTTATTAATTAGGTATTCTGTACAAAGATTGAGGCTTTCTCTCCAGCTCCCCTCTTTTCTTCCTTAGCCCTCAAAAGAATCACATTTAATTTCCACATTTTTCAGCAAACACATCAACACTCTTAGCCTCTGCCCGTTATCCAGTTCTAAAGCTACTTCCACATTTTTAGGTATTTGTTAAATGAACACTGCAGTTTTGATACCAATTTATGTCTTAGTTTATTATACTTGTTAAAAAAGTATAACAGACTGGGAAACTTAAACAACAATTATTTCTCTCAGTTCTGGAGACT
Source organism: Perodicticus potto (assembly GCA_963574655.1). Taxonomy (NCBI): domain Eukaryota; kingdom Metazoa; phylum Chordata; class Mammalia; order Primates; family Lorisidae; genus Perodicticus; species Perodicticus potto. Next base: position 7,470 of record CAUYRH010017118.1, read on the forward strand.
AGGAAGTCCAGGATTAATGAGCAGGCAGATTTTGTGTCGGAACCAGTGCCCACTTTCTGGTTCATAGATGGCCACCTTCTCCCAGTGTTCCCACATGGTGGAAGTGAGGACAGAACTCTTTGGGGTACTAAGACAAGGGCACTAATCCCACACATAAGGGTTCTACCCATATGATCTAATTACCTCTCATAGACCCCTCCTTTTCATCCTATCACATTGAGGGGTAGGATCTCTATTTGGGGGTAAACATTCTGTTCATACCGCTGTGTAGGAAGTGACTATACATGTTACAACTCAAAATAACATTGATTTACTATTTCATGGTTTTTTCACATCAGCACTGTGAGTTATCTGGCTCCTCTGTTTATGGTCTCAAAAGGCCGAAATCAAAGTGTTGGCTAAGCTCCATTCTCATACAGAAAAATTACTCAAAAATTATCTGCTTCCAAAGTCGCCTGATTTTTGGCAGAGCTACTCTTTTGTTGGCTATCAGCTGTGAGTCACAATGAGGTCCTGTACCCGATACGTGGTACGTGGCCGCCATAGGCAGTTACAAACATGTCACTTCACGTCTTCATCCTTACAGCCAAGAGATTCTTTCTCTGAATACTCTGTCTGCTACCTAGCAGAGAAAATGCTGGACCTCATTAGGCCAAATTCAAGCTGGAAAAATCTTGCAGAATGACCTAAGATATTCAGGAAAGTATAATCTTACGGTATTCACAAGTTTCATACACGTTCATAGGGAACAGACTGTGCAAGAGCAGAGATTATTGGGGGAAATCTTCAAATTCCCAACTGTATCAACACACCTGGAATCAGTTCATTCATTCAAATATATTTAATATTTTACCTAAAACAAAACATCACATTTATTCAACATTTTGATGTGTGATCATATTATTTTATTAATAAATTATGTATATATCTAGTTTAGAATATTTTAAAATGATGACTGTGGTAGATTAAAATAAATGTCTCTGCTACCCAGCCAGGCATGCTCAAGAGCCTCCATTTTATTTGTTTATTCCCCATTCTTGGTTCTTCACTTTCTATTCAACTCAATCCCTTGTACTCTGTGACAACAGTAGTGCAATTTTTTTTTTTTGACAGATTCTCACTCTGTTGCTCAAGCTAAAGTGCCATGGCCTCAGCCTCGCTCACAGCAACCTCACACTCCTGGGCTCAACTGATCCTCCTGCCTAAGCCTCCTAAATAGATGGGACTATAGGTACCCACCACAAGGCCCGGATATTTTTCTGGTTTTAGTAAAGACAGGGTATCACTCTTGTTCAGGCTGGTCTTCAACTTCTGAGCTTAAAAGATCTCCTGCCTTGACCTCCCGGAGAGCTAGGATTACAGGCATAAGCCACTGTGCACAGCCAGTTGTGTAATTTTACATCCATAATTTCTGTTTTGTATCTTCACAGCCATTCACAAAAACTTTTTTTCCTGTTTGTTTTCTCCCATGAGTATACTCTTCTCCTAGTAAATCATCACTATGTTTGATCCAGCTACAAATATTAGAGCTTAGGCAATATCAAACAACTTATTGCTTGCTTTTGGAAAGAGAACTATCTCTTAGCCATATACTCCTTACAAAAAACCTTTAAAAGGAAAGAAAAATATTTACTTTTTGTAACTTTTCACAGTGACCTGTGTAGCTGAGCCTTAATGCTCATAGGACTTAATGTTAAAGACCAAGATTTATACAAAATAACCATGAACTTTGAGAGAACTGTACATTCACATTTTATATTCTCATGTAATATCCCCTGGGAATAGGTGAGTGTGCCTCTGTAGTACACACTGGAGAATGGTTGGGAATTTCTGGTACTCTTGGGTCCAGATGATTATATCTTTCTAGATACAAATGAGACTTTGAAGAACTATAGCTTTAAATAGTCTCTATATTAGTATTACAACTTAATAAATTATGCATGATATAAAAAGCATAAAATTATGGTAACACTCATACTGAAAAAGTGAAGCCTCAAAATTGATAATCAGGGAATCTAAAGAGTAAACTCCAACAAAGTAAAGATGAGGTTGAAGACCATTTTTACCTGTGATTTTAGAGGAGAAATATCTTTACGCTTAGTACTCAGAAACACACTTCCACTCGGGGACCCAGTTACAAGCGATTGACAAGGAAGTGGAGATCTAAGCACGTAATGGGGGAAGCTGGAGGAGGAAGAGGAAAAATCACGTGCACAGGCTGTTGGAGATGAGAGCTGGAGCAGCAGCTTCAACCTAATGGAGCAGAGATTCTCTGGAGGGCGAGTTATGCCTACGATCTGTCCTGAGCTTCCTAAGGCAAGCAGGCTGGGGCTTATGCACTCCATACACCCAACAGTCATAAAATAGGGGCATTATCCAGGTGGGCAAACAGGCCTCAAGAATCTAAGGCAGTCTTCAAAAATGCCCTAAGCTTTTGCAAGCAAAACCAAACCCAGGTGAAAAATGTAAAGACCATGGTGCCCAAAGACAGGGCCACAGAGGAGATGTTCTCACCAGGTTCATTGAAAGGGGAGGGTGACGTCCTCTTGAGTAGCTCAAAGATGGCTTCTGTGCCCCAGGGGCAGTTAGAGACCACTGTCATATGGGGCCTTGGGTGGTGGCCACATTCCACAGCTTACCTATCAGCAGGAACCTTTGGCAGGTGGGGCTGGGGAAAGGGTTTGTGAGTGGCTATGTTGGGCTCCCCCCTTGCTAGGGTGCCCACCACTCACACAAGAATGGGTAAAAGGAATGCTCGCAGACCCGGGTCAGGAATCAAAATTACCTACTTCAATTCTTATTTCTATCCACTGTGTAAATTTAGCTAATTATACTATTTCGTACATAGTATAACCAAAATTGGGTAGATAGAATATAAAAAAATTTGCTAAAGAATAAATAATTTTCCACTGGTTCTTTGACATGGTAGGATATTTTTTCTCTATCTCTTTTTCTCAACAAAGTGACAAAGTTTGCAGATCTACCAGCAAATCCAACAGAGACGATATGATCACAGTAGGATAAAGCTGTTTGAGAAACATGAATAGTTAATGCTTTCTTTAAAAAACTTTAAAATTATGAAATTGTTCATTGTGGTCTAGGGTTCAGATTTTTTTTTTTGTAGAGACAGAGTCTCACTTTATCGCCCCCGTTAGAGTGCCATGGCCTCACACAGCTCACAGCAACCTCCAACTCCTGGGCTTAGGCAAGTATCCTGCCTCAGTCTCCCGAGTAGCTGGGAATACAGGCGCCTGCCACAACACCCAGATATTTTTGTTTTGCAGTTCGGCCAAGGCCAGGTTTGAAGCCGCCACCTTCAGTATATGGGGCCAACGCCCTACTTGATGAGCCACAGGCGCCACCCAGGGTTCAGATATTTTAACGATAATTTTCAGCTTAAAACCCAAGTTGCCCACTGAAGCAGATCATGACAACAGCCACAGAAGTAAACCCAATTGTGGCCAGAGCACAATGTATTTCATTTGCTTGTTTAAGTTTTGAAATTAGTAGGAGCAGTAGCAAAAGACCACTTACATCATGCCACCCCCAAAAGCTTCCTGTAATTCATGTTTGTATTCTTAGCTCTGCCCTTTCCCCTGTTCCCCCTTCTCTCCTCCTAAGAATACAAGTAAACTGGTTCTTTTTGACACACACAGAAAATTTTAAAAGAATGTGGGTTTGGAACATCATATTCTGCAGCCAGAAGGAATAGACTGTGTAAGAATGGCCAATTGACCTTAGCTGAAAGAGAAGTTCTATCTGAGTTTTTAAAATATTTTAAAAAATAATTAGGGGATTTACTTTTTCCTTTATTTCCTCTTTCCCTTTACTCACCCAGACTCTATCCGGTCAGCAGGCCATTCTGTACTCTTTGCTTCAGAGAATAGCAGCAATCTCAGATTGCAGAGAATAAGTATCTTTTTTCTTTCTTTTCAGTTTCCAGTGTGTAGATTTTAATAAACCAGAAAGAATGAATGACTGAGAAAAAGAAAAATGATTATGCAGAAAATATCATGAACAAGATAATGAATTAATGTGTAGAGGTCAGACAGCTACTTATCTTTAAATACAAAATTTGATTAATAAAAGGATAGTACATAATTGAGAAGAGGCCCAGGAACAAATATTATACCTTTTGTTGGTTTGTCTTTATACTCCTTCTAGTCACAATGAAATTTAGATAAAAATGACTGAAAGTATTCTACTTGCTAAAATGATTACCTTGTTCAAAGCCTTATATTTCCACACACACACACACACACACACATTTAAACTTTGTACAGATAGAGAATACATATTATTTTCAAGTCCACATGAAATATGACCACAATTTGGTGATAGATACATTTTCAACCACCTTCAAACAATTTTCATAGAACCCATATTCTATAATTATTACAAAATAAGGTAAGAGGGGTGTTCAAGTTTATTTGTCAACTTGATTAGGCCATGGGGTGCTAGGAAATTTGCTCAAACATCATTCTGGATTTGCCCATAGGGGTGTACTCTCTTTCTGCACAAGGGTAACATTTAAATTACTAGACTGAGTAAAGAAGATTACTCTCCCTAAAGTGGATAAGCCTCATTAAATCAGTTTTAGGCCTAAATAGAATAAAAAGGCTGGCCCTTTTACAAATAAGGAAGGATTCCTTTTGCCTAAGTGCTTTTGAGCATGAGCATCAGCTTTTTCTTGCCTTCCAACTTTGATTGAAACATTGGGTTTTCCTGAGTCTCAAGCCTTCTTTCTGCCTTTTGGACTATTTCTAACCGGTAGGCTCTTCTGGTCCCATTCTTGCTAACGCTATAGATTTGGGGATTTACTAGACCCTGGAATTGCATTTTCTCTGTACATGTACATCGGTTCTCTTTGTGTAGAGAATCATGACTTAGCCAATTAATAAAAATAAAAATATAATTTTGTAAATCCTTACATATTTGTAAAACTAGAAACACATCTATGCAATTCTAGAGTCAAAAAAGGAATCCTAGTGGAAATGAAACTACTTAGAACAAAGTGATACAGACAATGTCATAATCAAAGCTCATGAATTCAGAGTGAAGAATCCTCTTTCTCCACGGCCACCTAAATTCATCCTGGTACAAAAGAAGCAATTTTGGTTTCCATTGTACTGATGACATTTGAGGCATTCAAATATTTCCCCCATGATTTAATTTTTTTTAATAATTTTATTAAATCATAATTGTGTACATTGGTGCATTCATAGGGCAGAATGTGCTTCATATACAATCAGAAACATTTTGATCGTACTGTGAGAGATAGCCCTCATAGCATTTTCTTAATCACTATATAAAGACATTGATACTCTACATTTGATAAGTTTCACCAGTACCCTACTAAGTTGCACCTTAGGTGTGATCCCACCAATTACCCTCCCTCCACCCATTCTCCTCCCTCCCCTCCCCTCCCTTTCCCTTTTCCCTGTATTCTTGTGCTATAATTGGGTTTGTGGTACATGTATACCATGGAATACTATGCAGTCTAATCTTTAATTTATATCACCAACACTCATAATTACATACAATATTGACCTCTTAAAACTTTGAAAACAATGATTAAACAAATCTGCATTTGACCACTAGATGTCACCAAAGACTAGCTCATCAAGACATCAGCCATCAGCTGCAGCCATTAGACCTGTGGCCTCTGGCTTTTTCCAGAAAAACTATATATTCTATTTGCCAGCATAATCAGAAAATTATTATTTTAGTAAAATATTCTTCACAATATATAATTTCTCAATTTTTCAATGATTTGTTTCCACATGGAACAATATCTCAAAAGTATATAAAATGATTCAAATATTAATAGAAAAGTTACTTTAACATTTCAAAATTCCTAACAGATCTGGTTGAGAAGCATTGACAACTTCAGAGTTATTTTATAATTAAGTATACATATATATTTGTAATAAATTATATTCATATAATTTCTCTGAAGTTTTCATGTTTTCTAAAGAAAGTAGGGTTGGCTTCTTTCCCTCACACTATGTCTCATTGATGTGGGAGATATCACCTACCCAAAATTATGGTATTTCTGATATGTTGATCATTGGTTATATTTATAATTTACTTTAACATGATATTCAGAAGACGTGGGCATAGTATATGCTCATTGTATGGTGTCAGTGTTTTTTCTGGCATATATTAGGTATTCCATATTTATTTGATGAAGGAATGAATAAATACATGAACATAACATGGCAGTAATCATGAAGAGAGAGACGTAGGCTTTTCCTTTAATTTTTCTCTTTTTTATGCATATCATATATCTTTATAAGGCACATGTGATATTTTGATGCAGACATACAATGGCGATTAATCAAATCAGGGCGATCGGGGTATCCAACACCTCGGGCATTTAGCATTTCTTTGCATTATGAATATTCTAATCACACTCTTCTGGTTATTCTTAAGGATATAATAATTTACATTGATTATAGTCACCTTATTGTGCTATCAAATATTGTTAATTCTACCTATCTAACTAGATTTTTGCATCCATTAACCATGTACCCTTATGCCCCCCTCTCCAATATCCTTTTCAGTCCCTGATTGCCATTATTCTACTCTCTGGCTCCATGATATCAATTGTTTTTTAATAATTAGCTCCCACAGATGAGGCAAGGTTTGTCTTTCTGCACTTGGCTTATTTCTCTTAACACAATGTTCTCCAGTTCCATCCATATTGTTACAAAAGTCTGGATTTCATTCTTTTTGTAGCTATATAATATTCTTTTGTGTAAATGTATCATAATTTCTTTATCCATTTATCCACTGATGGACACTTAGGCTGATTTCATATCTTGGCTATTGTGAATAGAACTGCTTTACATATTGGAGCACAGATTTCTTTCCCATACACTGGATTCTCCTCCTTTGACTATATACTCAGCAGTGGGATTGGTGGGTCATATGGTAGTTCTATATTCAGTTCTTTTGAGGTTGTTTTGTTTTGTTGTGTTTTTTGAGACAGAGTTTTACTCTGTTGCCCTGGGTAGAGTGCTGAGGTGTCATCATAGCTCACAGCAACCTCAAATTCTTGGGCTCAAGTGATTCTCCTACCTCAAGAAAGGAGAAGTCCAAGGAGCTGGGACTACAGGGGTCCAACACAACATACAGCTATTTTTTTTCTATTTTTAGTAGAGACAGGGTCTTGCTCCTGCTCAGGCTGGTCTCAAAGTCCTATGCTCAAGCAATCTACCTGCCTCGGCTTTTTCTCTGCATGAATAATAGAAAGCAAGTTTTACTTTGCTTTCAACAGGAGTTGTTTGTGAAATAGATGTTCCAGTAACATAAATCTATTGCATTAAGAAGCATATATATGATTCATTGCAACATTCTTATGTCAATCACCCGTATATACTCTACGACACTGTTCAGGTTTCTTTCCATCATAAGCAGCAACAACAATAATCATTATATGAACGTCAAAATACATACATCTATTTTATATCAATAATAAAGAAAAAAATACTTCTGAAACACGTGTAAAAAATCTGAGTCTGATTTGAAATATTAATACATTATTTTATAAAGAAGTATGTATATAATTGTTCTTTTCTAGATGAAATATTAGCTAATAACTATAATTTTCTTAAAAGCATGGTGTTTATAGGAAATCAAAGTCAAGACCATCAAAGAATACATGGATATCTTGATACCAGTAATCCCTGCCAATTCTTTATAATCTGCTAGAGACTTAGGATGTTGCTTGCATTTTATCTTTTTGCACTGGGCATAAAATAGATTTCCATGATTTACCTTGTATATCTGGTCCTACATTATTTGAGCATTCAAAAGAACTCCTCCAAGTGGGGTTCAGGTCTTTGGTTTCTTTGAACCAAGTCCTTATGTAATGGCTTCAAATTGGAGGGTCCCTAGTGAAACATTGCACTGTGGAGTGGTTCCATCAGACCAGGAGCAGTTTATCCTGTATTTATACATTCATTTCTGGAGGCTGGGCCTCTAAGATGTAAATGTAGGCATTGTTGGTTTCTTCTAAGGCCTCTGTCTTTGGCTGCCATATGGCCATCTTCTCCCTACGTCTTCTCATGGTTTTCCTTCTGTATCTGAAGAATTTGTTTTTAAATATTGGAGATTCCTGTATATTTTTCATTTTGTTGAATGTTATTCTATATATGGATTGAAATTATTACTTATGAAAGTGGATGAGCCATTGCTGTAATAAAACCTTTAAAAATCAGGATGGGATCCAAACTGAAAGTGGGGAAAAACTGACTTTTGGTGGGTGCTGGAACATCATGTATTCTAATAAGAGCCAAGGCAGAAATAATGTCGATGCTGAATCAGAAAAGGTTGGTAGATTTGACAGTGACTACTCGGGAAAAATCTGACTATTTACATTGTATAAAAAAAATAAGCCATATGGTCATCATCTTAACCTGAATGGGAAAGAGGGACTATAGAAAGATTAATGAAAGAGAAGGTAGCTTCTTCTCGTGGTTCCAGTGGGTAGAGAAGGAGTAAGCAGGGAGCGGGGCGGCTGGGGGGGACCCGCCGCGGCTGCTGCCACCGCCGCCACCACCGCCTCTGCTCGTGGCGTGGGAAAGGAGGCGTGAGTCCTGGGCGCCAGCCGGCGGCGGCAGTGGGAAGGCAATGGTGGATATAGATAAACTCAACATCCACAGCATCATCCAAGGCTGTTGGAAGTGAGAGGGTCCAAACCTGGTAAGAATGTCCAGCTACAAGAGAATGAAATCAGAGGACTGTGCTTAAAGTCTCGTGAAATCTTTCTCAGTCAGCCTATCCTATTAGAACTTGAAGCACCACTGAAAATATGTGGTGATATCCATGGACAATATTATGATTTGCTTCGACTTTTTGAGTATGGTGGTTTCCCACCAGAAAGCAACTACCTGTTTCTTG
>CAUYRH010017119.1:0-17012 GCA_963574655.1 Perodicticus potto
CTTGGGGGCAATCCCCCAAGTAACTCAGTGTTCCGGAATGAGATAAGGTCGGTCACTCACTAGTAAGCATGTGTTAAACATTAATGCTTAGTAGTTCTTCACGAGGATTGTGGGGAAAGAAAACGTGAGGAGAGCACGTGGCAATCCTTACGCAGGCAGCCCTCGTAAGTAATTACCTTAACTCTCCACACCTCTTGTGTATGTCAATGACCTTAACTCTCCACACCTGCTGTGTATAACCTTAATAAACAGTCGTTGCGGAGGGGGCTCGGGGCTACCCTGCAACTAAGGTTAGCTTGTACTTCTAATCCGTGTCATGCCTGGTTCCTTCCTGTGGCGATCGAGACTAGCGCCTTAGGGGTCACGACAGACTGGGATCACAATGTGTAAAAATAAAGCAAAAGGACTTTATCCACACCACCTTCCGTTGGTCAAGAATACACCTCCCTCATTTGGAAATGTCTTAAGAGATCTTCTAGAATACTGCGTGGTATTCTGAGTTTTCATAATTTATACAGTTCTTAGATCTTAATAGTCCCTGGTATCTGGCTAACATTATACTCTTCAGAAAACCCTAGAAAAGCTATATATAGCAAATACCACAATAATTTCATGCAACCGAGAAATACATTTCTGGTATTGAATGCTGGCCAGGACATGGAGCTCTCATAGGCAGCCCCTGGGAGGGAAACTCCTATAGGTTTTTTGGAAACCTGTTCGGCAGTACGTCCCAGAGTTTAGTATATTCATACTCTGGGACCCAGCAGCCCCACTCTTAAATACACAGCTATCAGAAATGCATTCAGATGTGCTGAAAGACACGTACAAGAAAATGCACCACAACGTCATTCATAATCGCCCCAAACTGGCAGCTGCCCAAATGCTTGTGAGCAGCTGTGTGTGTGTGTGTGTGTGTGCGCACGCCATGGTGGTGGTGTCCATTCACTGAAACGCTCAGAATATGGGCAAGCTCGAGAGCTTACAGTGTGCACAGGAATCCAGGCTCATGGCATATTGCAATTAGCATGAAGTTCAAAACAACAACTCAGAGATGGGATAACTTCTGGAAGGGGTGGAATGAAGGGGTCTCTGGTGATAGTCTGTGTCTGGACTTGGGGCATGGTCCCGAGCATGTGTTAATCTTTGTAAAAATGTGTCCAGCTTACACTTAATGATTTGTAGACTTTTGTATTTATATGCTGTGCTTTAATTTAAGAGTTGGCTTAGAGATGAATCTATGTATCTTAAGGCTTATCTGAGAATATTTAGGTAAGCTAGTTTGACACTAAGGCACACAGAAGTGAAATTACTGGGTCCGATGAAAGTTCTATAAGATTTAATTAAATATTTATTTCTGTTATTGTTGTGTGTGTTTGTTTTGAGACACAGTCTTATTTTGTTTCCCTCAGTAGAGTGCTGTGGCATCATAGCTCACAGCAACTCAAACTCTTGAGCTCAAGGGCTCCTCTTACCTCGGCCTCCCTGGTAGCTGGGACTACAGGCACCTGCCACATGCCAGCTATTTTTTAGAGATGGGGTATTGCTCTGGCTCAGGTTGGTGTTGAACTCCTGAGTTCAAGGAATCTGCCCATGTCGGCCTGCCGGAGTGCTAGGGTTATAGGCATCAGCTACCACACCCGGCCTTAAATATTTATTTCTTAATGATTGTCACCAAAGAGCAGAACCGCAATCGAGCTGTTCATTAACATCCCTGCCAGTCGTCAGCGGTAGGCATAGTGTGGAGTCAGTAAATGAATAAACAGTGGTGCTAACACTAATCACCTCTCACGAGATTCATAAACCAGCATTGAAAGTTTAACATAAAAAGTAAGAAAATGGTTTGGTCGGGTAAGTAGTAAAGAGCAGTAATAATTTAGCTTTGTTTCAGAACACTGGGTACCTCATTTGACATTTGACTATCAGGGTACACGGGCCACCTTCTCCCTGCTCCTGGAGTCACTCACAAGGGAGTAACAAAGTGGGGTCCCTGGTTGCAGTTCTGGGGTCTGCTTCTGCCTTAATGAGCTCAGCGCAAAGCAGCTGCCCAGGGAAGTGACAGCAAAGCTGACCGCTAAGGGAGCCGGGGTGCCTGCGGGAGGAGCTGGACTCTGCTGCCCTCCCCATGTTAAAGGCCCCAGGACAAGGCTTGATGCTGTTTTTCAAGTGTCGGGATTCTGGGGTTGTGTCACTGATAACTCAGCAGCTTTGCAGGGCTAATAATTTGCTCCAGCACCTCCTAACAGTGGATCAGTCTATAAACCCTTAAGCTCACCAACCGTAGGAGGGCTCAACAGTGGTGACACCCTCCAGGCAATGACATGAACGTCAGAGAGCTTCCTACCACTGACCCCAAACCTGGTGAAAGCCGGAGTTTGCTCTTTTCCTCTGTCTGGAGCTGACTCATCTACATGGGCCAATCGCCCCCAAGGACCTCATTTGTTGGCCACACAGGAATGTGCACGCCCCCTTGGGCCTCCCGTTAGCTGCTGGAGGAAGCCAGCCTGCCCGGGGCTGGACAGGGCCTCAGTGCTCTCTGCAGAAACCTCTCTTCCAGCTGTCCACCAAATGCTCTTCTCCTGGGAGACCACGTCCATTTCCCTTGGAAAGTCTCTCTCCAAGTTGTCTCAACTGCCCCTGTCCAGGGCGGCTCTGGATTCCCCAGACATCACCCACCTCCTGGGGAATCTCCAGCATGAGCAGAAACAGGTTGGGATCCCCTCCCTAGGGTAACTCCCAGCACGTGACACGGAAGCAGCCCTGCACGGGGTTCAAAGTCAAGAAGCTGGGCAGGTGCGAGAGGTTGGCAGTTTCTCTGCCACACTGAAGGACATATCATACATTTTATCTATTTATCTATTTTTTTATCTTTTAAAATTGTGGTAAAATACACATAACATCAAGTTTACCATTTTAAACATTTTTAAGTACATGGTTTGGTAGTGTGAAGCGCATTCACATTGGGAACTTTTTCGTCTTGTACAAGTGAAGCTCTGTCCCTGCTAGATGCTGGCCTGGCCCTCCCAGCCCCTAGGCCCCTCCTCTCTCTGTCTCCTATGTGGCTACTCTGGGGGCACAGAGCAGGTGCTGGAGGTGCCATGAGCCTCCAGCTTCGTTGCATGGCCCAAGGAGGGTGAAGGAACTCCGCCACCCCTGCCAGTTGCTTGACAGGCTGGATTTCACCCCCTACCAAGACAGGCTGATGTCCAGGCCCTAGGGCCCAAGGATGTGGCCTTGTTTGGAAACCGGGCTTTTGCAGATAAATTAGTTACAATAAGATGTTACTGGGGTAGAGGGGGCCCTAACCCCAGGGACCCGAGTCCTTACAGGAGGAAAACAAGACACAGACACAGAAACGCACAGAGAAAGTGGCCCTGTGGTGACAAGGGCAGAGAGAGGACCACACTCCAGCCACAAGCCACAGCTGCCATGTGGAAGCTGGAGGGGCACAGCCCTGTGGATACCTTGGTTTAGGACTTCTGGCCTCCAGAACTGTGAGAGGGGAGATTTCAGTAGTTTGAAGCCACTGGGATGTGGCACTTTGTGACAGCGGCCCTGGGAAGGCATGTCCCCCAGGACACAGGGCAGGGGCTGCTGGTCTGGAGAGCTGTGGACAGGAGGACAGCTCACCAGGGAAAACAAAGAGGAGGGTGTGCTGGGCCCCAGGCGTCTCCGAGGGAAGAGATCCGTGTTTTGCCTCAAAGTAAACCCCATCATGGTGAGCAATCAGGAAAGGAGAAGGCGTGTGGGCCACCCTGGGCGGAACCGAATCTCCCCAAGGAGACGGCGTGTGGGCCACCCTGGGCGGACCGACCCGAATCTCCCCTCCTGCCTCGTTCTCACAGAGCACGCCCTCAACACAGAGGCCTGCGGGTGGAAGACCCTGGGGCCAGTGAGAGGTCGGGGCCTCAGCCCATGCCGGGACAGCCCAGGTTCCCACATGAGTTTGAATCCTGGCTCTGCTGCCCCCGAGATGGAAAACTGTGCATTATTTAATTTCTCGGAGGCTCTGTCTGCCTGTAAATAAAATGGGTGATTTCTGGCATGTGGATTTACTACTATAATACAGTGTTTGTCAACCTTTTTTATCTCATGGCACACTTGAACCTACTTTTAAGTTAAACTTTCACGGCACACTTAAATTATGTTAATCAAAAAAAGAAGGAGTAAAAAAAGAATATACTTACTGTGCTTTGAACTTCTTTTGATAAGAATTCAATTAATGATCTTTAAAATTTTTCAAGGCACACCTAAGATGCTCTCATGCACACCAGTGTGCCCAGGCACCCCGGAGGAAAATCACTGCTGTAACAGATAAAATCAGTGGTGTTCTCATCGCACTTGCTGCGTGAGTGGCACTGATTGCTCGTCACATGGGGCGGGGAAAACAAACGTCCCCTCTCTTCATTCATTTCCACACCCTGCTGTTCCCTACATGTGCACATGATGTACCTGGCATACCTGAGGAATTCTGCAAGGTCAAGGTCACACTTTTCCTGTTCAGAGTGTAAGGAACCCTGTGCCATGGGCTCAGTCGGGTTACAGGAGGCTCAGTGGGAAATGTACATGATGCAGTGAACTCGGCATTCTAAAGTGATCTGCGGGTGTCATGCAGATTGTGTGAGGGATGTTTCGCTTATCTGTGGTGGTGGATATCATGAAAAGTGTGCAGGGCTTTGTTTTTTTGCTCATCAGCTTTCCTTAGTGTTTGTGTATTTAACATGAGGCTCAAGACGACTCTTCTCCTTCTAATGTGGTGCAGGACATCCCTGCTGAACTAAGATTCTACTCTCTCTCTCTCTCTTTTTTTTTAGAGACAGAGTCTCACTTTGTCACCCTTGGTAGAGTGCCATGGCGTCATAGCTCACAGCAACATCCAGCTCTTGGGCTTAGGCTATTCTTTTGCCTCAGTCTCCCGAGTAGCTGGGACTACAGGTGCGCGCCACAACGCCCGGCTATTTTTTTTATTATTGTTGTTGCAGTTTGGCCGGGGCCGGGTTCGAACCTGCAACCGTCAGTATATGGAGCCAGTGCCCTACCCACTGAGCCACAGGCACCACCCCACAAGATTCAATTCTTTAAGGAAGAAATTTAGCTAAAAGTTTGCTTTTTATTTAATACTAGTATGATCAAATTGTTCTCGCCTGGGTTGTACCGCAGTGGGTAGGAGACCCGGAATACGGCCTGACGTTCCATCTGTCTGCAGCAGGACGGGTGTCTGTGCAGTGACAACAGTTCCTGATGCATCACTCAGGGTGACACACAGGTGGCTGGGAAGATCATCTAACAAGCACACCTTTACGGGTCAGCATCCCAGGAGTGCCACCTGGTCATCCAGACAGCCAGAGATGCAAAGGTTCTTTCTTTCTTTTTTTTTTTTGAAACAGAGTCTCACTTTGTCACCCTTGGTAGAGTGCCATGGCATCACAGCTCACAGCAACCTCTGACTCCTGAACTTAGGTGATTCTCTTGCCTCAGCCTCCTGAGCAGCTGGGATTACAAGCGCCTGCCACAGTGCCTGGCTATTTTTTGTTGCAGTTTGGCCGGGGCCGGGTTTGAACCTACCACCCTCAGTATATGGGGCCAGTGCCCTACTCACTGAGACACAGTTGCCGCCCTGTTTTTAAAATTTTTTTCCTGTTTCTGCTTGTGTTTCCATGGCAGGATCTAAACTTCAGCCCTACTGACTTCTGTTTGTTTCTTCTCTGTTTTCAGACCCAGAAGATGCTGATCATGATTTTTAACCTTGCCATGTTGCTCTACTATTCTCTTACTATATTTTAACTCCTATTTATATGTGCTCAAAGGAGTTGCCTCAAAACTTAAATTTCAGAGCTACCGTGGTTTTGGTTCTTTGCCCTGTATATATTTATATATTTATGTAGCCAGTATATATATATGTATGTGTGTATATATATATATTTATGTGGCTAGTTCCACTATAACACGTCACATGTATCCCTAAGAGTCACCACGCCCTGCAAAATCATGCATTAAAGAGCCACAGAGCCTGGGGAAAGTGGGGGTGAGAGCCCAGCACACGAACACAGCCTCTGCGACACATTAAAAACAAGCCCACCCCAGCCACGTACACCTGAGATGGCAGGTTCGAATCCAGCCCAGGCCTGCCAAACAACAATGACGGCTGCAACCAAAAAATGGCCAGGCGTTGTGGTGGGCGCCTGTGGTCCCAGCTACTTGGGAGGTGGAGGCAGGAGACTCGCTTGAGCCCAGGAATTGAAGGTTGCTGTGAGCTGTGATGCCACAGCACTCTATCCAGAGTGACAGCTTGAGGCTCTGTCTCAAAAAAAACAAGCCCAGGAACTACAAGCACAGCTGTGCACCTGCAGGGTGGTTAGGAGCCACATGAATGCCACAGCAAACACATCTCCTGATGGCTGGAACCCTGTCATTTTCCTGTGACATGGACCCTGGGAGTCACCGCCTGTGACCCTTGTGACATGTACATGGGGGAGTTACCAGCAATCACATCAGGAGGTGTATAGGGGAAGAAAAACACCTGTTCATTCTACTTGCTTTAGGTCTGTGGCTGGGGCCTGTAACAAAAAGACTAAGGGGGGGGGAGCACATACATTTATTTCACCCAGATTTCACGAGGACCCTTCTCCAGGGAGTGGAGACTCCGGGTCTCAGGAGAGTGGAAAGTCATGGGACACGTGACGGACAGAGGTCTGGGGTGAGTGCAGTACACTGTGACAGCACGGCTGACCCCAGGCACAGGGAGGGCAGCCCACATGAGAGGGTCTCATAACAGCCAGAAAAGCCTTCCTGCTCCTGCTTTTCCCCAAATCCCTTCAGCTTGAATGCCAAGGGGCCCATCTTGGCGGTGGTGTGTCCTGCTCAGTGGTGTGGGGAGGGATGGGGCGACTCTGGGGCTGAGTGTCTTCTTGTGCTCCTGCTGGGCCTTCTGTTTCCCCCGGGTCTCTTGTCACCTAATGTTTCCAGCAGACGAAGTCACACAGGAGCAAATGCAAAGTTTACATTAGGACCAAATTGCACCTCCTATTTAAATCAAACTGGACAAATTTGCTCTCTAAAACGAGTGCCCCCGAAGAACTGACCGGCATCACCTCCTGCCCTTCCCACCAGAGGGCCATACAGACAAGATGTGGGGGCAGGTGTGGCGCCCATGTGCACGCACGCGCGGGGGTGTCCACGCGTGTCCCGTGTGCACACGCAGGAACTGCACGGGTGTCCCAGGGAGGGCTGGGCCACCGAAAGCCCCCGGGTGGGGTCGCTGAGTGGCATCAGGGACGGGGCTTCCTTCCCTCCGCTCCCCCTCGGAGCGACCTGGTGGGCAGCGGCTGCTGGCCCGGCCCAGCCCACCCCGAGCGAGGCCTCCGTGAGGCCAGGAGCTGTCCTTGTTTTCCCTCCAGGAGGCTCATTTTTTTGCTGGAGTGTTTGGACTCATCTCAGGAGGCAGAAACCCTGAGGGGGCAGTCGGACATTTCTAAAATTGAGAGAGAGGCCGCAGGGCCAGGCGGGCTTGGGTGATGCACGGACGGGCCTTGTGCCGCACCCGGACTGGCCGCGGAGGACCAGCTGCGAGCTGAGCGCGCTGCCCCCTCACCGGCTGCGGTCGCCGCGTGCGCCGAGCAAGGCCTGGGGAGATGCTCCGCCGGTCAGCGCGTGGCCACCACTCACGTCCCTTGGAATGGCCACAGATGCTCCACCCTCACCGCTGCAGCCAGCGCTCAAATCCCTCCCGACGGCGCAGGCTCAAAGTCTGACTTCCCCGCCTGGGACGTGGAGCCCGAGGTCAGCCGCCAGAGGGCGCGCGGGCACGACCAAACCGCCGGACGCCTGGCGCGGGCTCCGACGCCTGGTGGGCAGGTGTGCAGGTGCCCCTGAGCGCCCCAGGCAGCCAGCGCTGCAGGCCCTGGACACGCCACTTGGTGTCCTCAGATTTTTCTCACAACCTTGGACTCGCAGCCCACCACCCTGCTCGCTGGGCACACACAACACACACGTGCACACAGCGGCGCACACACATATGTGCAGACACACTACTGCAATCCTGCCCTTCTGTCTCCATCCCAGGGGACAGGGTCCCTGCACAGTGTTCTTTGGCCAGCCTGGTCCCCCGGTGACTGTCCCTTGGCATCCAAGCCTGCTGTCACAGAGGAAGAAGTGGACGGGTGAGGAGCCCTGGTGGCCTCTGCAAAGAGGGGATGGGGCACCTTACCAACAGCAATGTGACGCCTGTGAGCCCGAGGGCAGGCACCAGAGCCACACGTGTCTTTTGTAGAAAATAGGAAAACACAAAAAATAAGACAAAATTAAAAATTCTCACAACCCGTTATCACTTTGGGAAATGGCTATCCAGTCTTAGTTACTTCTTTAAAGGTAAAATTGAAAGTGTCTTTGAGACCAGCTTTGTATACTGTCATCTAACAGCACATGTGGGCCTTTCCCCTTTCTCCATCAGACCACATTTCTATCCCGTGCGTTTTCCATTTTAATTTCTGCATTCAGCTTGTCGATTTAAGGAAACTGGTTTTGGTATGTGATGTAGGGTCTAATCTCATCAATTTAAAAGCACGACATTCCCCTGAAGTTTTGGGGACTTGTGTGGGATGCAGGGGGGTGAGCTGGGAGGTGGAAGAGAATCAGTCTGCTTGGGAGGCTCTTCTGAAACACCTGGATTTTGTGGGCGGCAACAGAAAGTCACTGAGTGGTTTGGAGTTGTGGTGTCCTATGTTCAAATTTTAAATCTGTGTTGCTTATTATTTATTTTTGTTGTTTGTTTTGTTTTGCAGTTTGGCCAGGCCCGGGTTTGAACCCGCCACCCTAGGTATGGGGCCGGCGCCCTACTAGCTGAGCCACAGGCGCTGCCCAGAGATCTGTGTTCCTGAATGGTGATTCCGGTTGCAGATAGGAAATAGGCTGGGGCAGAGGGTTAGGCCACGACGGTGGTGCAGGCCCTGGAGTGGAGGTTTTTTGTGACTAGAATGTTACAGTAGCCGCTGTAGTAACCCCAGCACAGGCAGTGCTCAGATAGGCCCCAAGTACCACATACATTGCACACACAGCTGCTAAGTTCTCATAATGCCCTGTGATTTTTAAGGAAACTGAGCCACATGAGGGGTGAGTGACTTTTCCTGTTCACAGGACATAAGGGCAGATCTAGCGTATGAACATGAGCTCTGAGTTGTGACCTTGCTCCACTCCAGATGAGGATGGGCAATGAACAGGTTCTGGGGCTAGCCCATGGCCCAGGACCCACAGCCCTGGACCTAGCCTATGATCTTGGAGCTAGCTTATAGTTCTGGGGCTATCCCACCAGCCCCTGTGTAGTTTTGCTCTGGGGCTTCTTTCCAGGTCCTTGAAGTGATTCCCTGCTGCCCAATCTCCCGACAGTACCACCTGGTCCTTTGCCCACTGCCCTTCCTTCCTAATGTAGGAGCAAATCTGTGCCCTTTACACTTCCAGGAAGGACCTCGAAATTTATTTGATCTAAAGGAAAAGAAAGAAAAAAACCTCAGTCTTTTTGATTTTATTAGGAATTTATTTATTTTTGAAATAACTACACTATGCTTTTGTTTTTGATAAAGGCAAGAGAATCCCAGAATTCTTCTATTTCCTGTGAGAGGGTCATTCTCATTTCTGTGTTGTCATAGTTACCTGCAGGTACATTGAGGTACAAATTCTATTTCCATCAAAGAGATAAAGCTAAAGACTTTTTAGAAACTTGTTTGGTTTTTTTTTGAGACAGAGCCTCAAGCTGTCACCCTGGATAGAGTGCTGTGGCATCACAGCTCACAGCAACCTCCAACTCCTGGGCTCAAGAGAGTCTCCTGCCTCCGCCTCCCAAGTAGCTGGGACTACAGGCACCCGCCACAACGCCCGGCCATTTTTTGGTTGCAGCCGTCATTGTTGTTTGGCAGGCCCAGGCTGGATTCGAACCTGCCAGCTCAGGTGTACGTGGCTGGCGCCCTAGCCCTCTGAGCCACAGGCGCCGAGCCAGAAACTCGTATCTTAAATAATGAATCCATACCATTACCCACAGAGACCCTCAGATTCACCTCACCATACTTGGCATTTTCCCACCGCATATTTCTGTTTTTACAACTGAGTTACGATGATGACTTGGTATTTTCTTGTGGATGGTAGATACTATTTCCTACTTTTTATACAGTCAACTCTTATAGAACAAGTGCAGCCAAAGTGGTGGCTGAGCCTGTTCTAAGTGACAATTTATCAGGTCCCAATGGAGCAGGTGCTGGAGCCCTACTGGGGGCGTGACCTGGTCTGCACCCACACCTGGTCCTGCTCACTCCTGCCCCACCTGACGTTCCACTGAGTTCTCTTTTATCTTCTCTTGTTTCCCAGGTAAACTAAGTGCTTTAAAAATTATTGATATTGTATAATATTCTATGTCATCTTGAGTGATTCACTGCTCCCCTGATTTCTAGTTTATCATGAATGACACAAGAGTTGGCCGGATAATTTCTGGCTTTGTAGAATCATGAGTATCCTGGAGAATTTTTCTCCTAAACATTTATTTCGTATTTGATGCATAATGAAGTTGCATAAATATTTATGGTGATTGGATAAATGTGTCTATAGTAAGTAAAGAGATAAAATGTGATGGTTTCTATTTTATGGACCAAGAAATAAATATTAAACAGGCTGTTACACTTGCTGTTTTTCAGTTTAAAATTTCTGCTTACTCTTCCCAAGACCATAAGATGAGGCTGAAGAACGTGGCCAAGCCCTGGGCCATTGCAAGGGGAGTTCGACACAGGACATGGAGTGAGTCATTGTCATGTGGGCTCTGTCCTAAAAATATGGGGTGACAGCCCCACATCAAAACAAAGGGAGCCAGTGAGAAGGGAAGATGGAATCACAAACCAAGTTGTGACTCAGAATCTTCTCTCAACAAACATTTGAGAAGAGACACAAGTGCTACGTGTCCCAGGACGACCTGCACTATCCAGCTGTCCAGGGCTCAGTGCCCAGCCCTGGACCGTGACTGAAGGGGACAAGCAGGGGCTTAGGAGCAGCAGCAGCTGCGACAGCTGGGGCGCAGGAAGGGAAGGCTGCAGGCCACTGAGCTGGTGCCAGTCCCGGCGCTCTCACTGAGCAGCAGCACGGAGACCAGCAATGCGGCAGCACAAATGGGTCAGAGGCACAGCAGGTGCGCACAGGCTCAGCCGCAGACCCTGCGCCTCTCCCACCTTGTTAGATCGCTCCACTCCACCCTCTTCTGGAGAACCCAGGTCGTGCCCGGCACTGCCCCAGGTCCAGCTGGGCTAGGGCTCAGCCACTGCTGAGTACGTCTGTCCCAACCATGGCCCTGGACCTGGGGAGTGAACACAGCATGGGTGTGGGGTCCCCGGCCCACTGCGAGAGGAACCCCAGCTGAAGCTCATGGAGCCCCCAACCTGCAGAAGCCCCTGCTCTGACGGGGGCCAGGGATGGTTCCTGGAGTCAGTGTCAGCTCAGACCCAGGGGCCAGCAGTCCCCCAAAGTTCTGAGTATTTCTTTTTTCCCGTGCCGGTTTCCTGGGGACAGGCTGCAGGTCCCTCTGCAGAGGGAGGGTGGGACAGAGTCACCGCTTGGAGCTTTCTCTGGCTGCAGCAGCCCCAAATCAGAGACCATTGACGGTGTGTCTAGTTAGTGTCCACATATTTTGGTTACACAGGGTTCATCCCTCTCTTGAGAACTTCAGTGTAATTTTTGCATTTATTCACAGTCTTTTGGGGAACTTCCTTTAGGAGATTATAGATTAATTAAAAGCAGGGCCTATGACGTAAACTTGGTCATCTACAATGTCTGTTGTGGGGTTTGCCTACAAAAGGCTTCAATAAGTGCTGCAAGCGAGTGGATGAACCCTCCTCCCCAGGAACACAGGAGGAGTCACCAAACAAGAGACTGTTTAGGGTAAAATGTCAGGGTTGTGAAGGGTTTCTTCGGGCCGGTGAAGAGAAGCGGGCAGGGAATCGTCCGTAGGAGCACACAAGTGCTTACCCGGGTTTTCTCTCCTGTCTCTCCCCGCACTGGCAAGGAGGGCAAAGCCCCAGGCTTAGACCGTGGGTAGACAGACGTGAAGTCAGCCCACACCACAGCTGTCTTTTGCCTCACATTTGGAGGCTCAGCCCCCATGTTGGGTGTAGTATGAGCAAACACACACTGTGGGCTGGGAGAGGCTGGGAGGCTGCCGCTCAGTCCAGGCACCTCCCAGGTGCTCTCTGTGCAGACCAGGAGGGGCCACACCATGTGGACACAGCTGCCCAGGGCCATCTAGCCAGCCAGGGTGATTCTGGCTCTTCATACCTCATTTAGAGTTCATTTTCTCTCTAGACCCGTGGTTCTCAACCTTCCTAATGCCACGAGCCTTCAATATAATGCCTGTGGGTTGCGACCCCCAGGTTGAGAACCGCTGCACTTGACCCGGATAGACATAAACCTGAGCTGGAGCCTCAGGGAGGCTGTTTGACCCTAATGTTCACATATTCTTCTCACTCAGAAACCGGAGCTGTTTCTGGGCCAGCGATGTCTGGTGGGATTTTCATGGTGAGCAGGAGTGTTTGCTGTCCCCAGGCACCTCGAATAAGCATTGCGAGTTTTTCTAAAAGGCAGATAATTTTAATTGGTTTTGTTGATAGGTCAGACTGCTCTGCAAGAGCATTTTATGAAGTGTTGTCATGAAATCAAAGAAATAATGACAAACTATCCTTGCTGCAAAGACTCTTTGGAGGGACTCCTCTGTGAGGAAGGATTAGGTCTCTGTGCACTCAGAATAAAGACACTGTTTGTTCCAGGCTGAACCACATCTTCCTCAAGTTCCCATGTTGAAGTCCTAACTCCCAATATCTCATCGAGGGCAAGTGAGTCACACAAGTTTCATGTCCTTATTGCTTTCAAACCGGCGACAAATGACCCTGCCCATCCTATTGCTGGTGGCATCAACCTTGATCAAGAATGGGTCTGTTGGAGTTTCTGCTGAAATCTTGCCTTTTCATCCTTTTTTTTTGCAGTTTTTGGCTGGGACTGGGTTTGGACCTGCCACCTCCGGCATATGGGGAAGTACTACCTACTCCTTTGAGCCACAGGCACCACCCATCGTCCTTTGTAATTAATAATTATTTTATGGGGAGTACTTTGAAACAATGTATGTAGCCCGTAACTTAGCCTGCTGTCCCACGGTTGGATGGCTATGAAGATTGTCAAATAATGATTTCTTAATTCCATTATTCCTGCTACTTTAAGAAGGAGTTTTCTCTTTCCCCACTTATATATTTATTCATTTGCTTATGTTATTCAAAAAATGTTTAATGGGTTCAAATTGGGCAACAAATTTAAAAACAGAATGTATTATTAACAAGTTATTTCAGGTTTCTAGTTGAACTAGAATCAACCCGTTTCCCTACAAAATGTCATCTGAGAAAACTGACCCAAATGTTCTTGATCTCGTGTGACTCTCCGCTCATTATCCCCAATGTCCTTTCCCCATTGTTGGAACAGTTCAGTTATTGGTAGTGTAGAAACAAAACTTTGACCAAAATGCTATCACAGAATGTCACCAGTGAACATTTTAAAGTAGTGTTAAAGAGTAAGAAGTGTCTTGTCCTATTTCCCTGGGAAATAGGACACTGAAAGCCCTAAGATTTACTATCTTTTCTTTTTTGACTTAATCACAAAATTAATATCTATGAATAGAAAAAGCCCATTAGACTACGGTCTAACTTCAATGGCAACATTCCTTCTATGAGATAGTACATCACATACTGTCATGAGGCATTTACAAAATATCTAGCAAAAAATTTTTTGTGTGTGTCTAAAACTCATAACTCCTGTTTGGATTAGAGTTCATGGTGTGAAAGAAAAGGAAGCAGCCCAAGCTGAGGCTTTCTGAAGTGGAGCGGGGGATTCAGGGAGATTCAGGGGCGTGCATTCACACCTGCTCAGGGTCAAAGCAAGGAATGTTGCAATAGACTTGGACAAACAGCTGAAGCCAAGTATCCACCAGCCCTCAACATCGGTCCTTAACTGGGAGTGCCCTTGTTAACTCACTACCCAATCAGAACAGCCTTTAGATTTGGGATTTCTGCCCAGCCAATGAACTATTGCCAAAAACAAATTTGTATAGAAATCCCCCATAGAAAAAGTCTCCTGCGCCGGTCTCAAAGGCATTATTCAGGGTTGCCCTGAGTCCATGTACCCAAATTGCAGTTCTCTGTTTCCCAAATAAAGGCTATTTCCTTTGACCTCCATGTCAATCTTTTTCTTTCTTTCTTTTTTTTTTTTTTTTTTTTTTTTGAGACAGAGTTTTTCTATTTAACAATGAAATCTCGCAAACATCCCCTGGGCACATTTGGCCAGAAATTCAGAAGTTTTTCTTTTCTTTTCTTTTTTAATTTTTGGGGATTCATTGAGGGTACAAAAAAACCAGGTTACACTGATTGCATTTGTTAAGTAAAGTCCCTCTTACAATTGTGTCTTGCCCCCAAAAGTTGCGTCACACACCAAGACCCCACCCCCTCCCTCCTTCCCTCTCTCGAAATTGAGAAGCTTTTCTAAATGCAGGTCTGGGGTCGGGGCAGCTTTTCTACCATTACTTTATGGACAATGGTAAGTTACACGAGACTGAATAGAATTAGTTAAAACCACATGTTTCAGTCAAAAATTGTTTCAGCTTTAAGAACGAAGCAGATTTTTGCCGGAAGGTGGAGGCACTTTGCCAAGCATGCCATTCTCCTTGCAAAGTGTCTCTAGAGGGGTGATGCACGTGGCAATCCCCCGCAGGCCGCGGTATTTCCTTGCCTTCCTGCCTGTTGTCAGGCCTCCCTCAATTGCTTCTTCCATTTCCTGTCACATAGAGATAGAGAATCCTGACAAGCACCTGTAGAAAGTCGCTCTGAGGCCTCTAGTCACAGAGAGCTGGACAGAAATTTGTCCCACAGCAGCGGCAGCTACCTCGAGCTCAGACCCACCTGCTTCCCTGCCACCCCATGTTACCTTTGCAGGCACCTCAGGGCAGAGACCTGCGTCCCCTGCATCCCCCGGGTGGGAGAGACCTGTGGATAGGGCTGCATCCAAGTTACTCGTCCCCTCTGCCAGGTAGGATGTGAGGCTTCTTTGGAGCTCCAAATGAATTACAGAGTTTCCACAGCTCTGGTTTGGCTGCTCTGGACTCTGAATGCTGAGTCCTCAGTCTCAGGGCTGTTAGCAGGTGTGGTGACAAACGCTTCCTAATGACCAGATGGTGCCTCAGGCCGGGGGGGGGGTGGGGGGCGGCGAGGTCTGCCCTGCAGAAAGGTTTTGTTGAAGTTGCAAACTGTTTTTAATCTCTTTAAATTGGCTAGGCACATTTAAAAATAGGAGTTCACATAAAATACGTGCTTCCGTCTTGTCTTTAGAACATAAGGCCATCTGGTAATGCAGGTGGGCATTTGTGCAAGAATTCCACTGTCGCCCAGAGCTTCGCCATGAGTCCCCGCCCCCACAACTGCCTCACCAAGCTCCCCAACCACCTCCCCTGTCTGGCACTTACAGCTAGTGTGTCTGCAACCCCTTGTTCTCAGCCTTTGTTATCTTCTAAGTCGACAAATGTCAAAACCTACAAGCAGGGAGAGATACAAATACAGAAAGATAAGGAGGAAAACTGAAACTGAACTAAAAATGTTAAGCCCTCCAGTTGACTGAATGGACCCCCTCTTGGCCAAGGGAACCCCAGAAATATCCTAAAGTGAGTTGCTGGCCAGGAGGAGGAGGTCAGATGAGGCTTGTCTTATCCCCTCCCTTCCTGGAGATGTCCTTTGTAACTCATTACCAGGCCCAAGGCCATGCACAACAAAGCTCAAACCACATCTGCTAACCATCAGTTCCTTAAAGCGTTACAAGACTTTTTAGACTAAAGTCATTTCTTTAACCAGTTACAAATCAAAGAATCTTTAGGCCCACCTATAAATGCAATCTCCCTGCTTTGCAATGTCCTGTCCAGCCAGAGCAACGTACACTGTCCACGTGTTGACTTATGACTTTACGTGTAACTCCTGTCTCCCCAAAATGTATCAAACAAAATATAACCCAGCCACGGCGAGACCATGTGCTCAAGGCTCCTTAGGCGTGGCTTTCCAGGCCATGATAACATACACTTTGGCTCAGAATAAACCTCTTTAAATTATTGAGCAGAGTTTGGTCTTTTTCATTGGCCGAACAAAACCCAGAGTAAGCCACGCACCACGAAGGGCACAGGTGCAAAGCCTCTTCACCTGCATCGGCTGCTTCAGGTTTACTGGAGGATAAGGCACAGAAACAGGACGGGCTCCCTTAAAGACAGGGTCGACCCAAGCAAATGACTGAGCAGAAATAGTCTCAATCAATGCAGGTTTATTGAGCCTGGGAAGAAACACGAACCAGGAGTTTGAGACTAGCCTGGGCAACATGGTGAGACCCATTCTCTACAAAAATTTAAAACTTAGGTGGGTGTGGTATGGGTGCCAATAGTCCTATAGGCTCAGGAGGCAAGACAGGAGGGGACTACCCAGGGTGGGGACTAACCAGGGGAGAGAACCAACCAGGGAAAAGGACTAACCAGGAGAGAGAACTAACCAGGATGACATATAACCAGAGAGAGGACTAACGAGGGGAGAAGTCTAACCAGGATGAGGTATAACCAGGGAGAGGACTAACCAGGGAAAGGTATAACCACAGAGAGGACTAACCAGAGCGGAGTACTAACCAGGGAAAAGGACTAACCAGGAGAAAAAAATTCATCAGGAGGGAAGACTACTCCAGGGAAGAGGGCTAACTGGGGCAGGACTAGTAAGGGGGAGGACCCTAGGGGAGAGGGCTGATAAGGAGGGAAGACTTACCAGGAGAGAGGGCCAGACAGGGGACACACTAACCAGGGAGACAGACAAACAGGGAACCAGACTAACTAGGGGGAGCACTACTGGGAAGGGAACTACCCAGGGAGGGGACTAACCTGGCAGGGGCCTACCCAGGGAGGGGACTAACCTGGCAGGGGACTACCCAGGGAGGGG
>CAUYRH010017122.1:0-23479 GCA_963574655.1 Perodicticus potto
AAGGCGCCAGCCACGTACACCTGAGCTGACGGGTTCGAATCCAGCACGGGCCCACCAAACATCAATGACGGCTGCAACCAAAAAATGGCTGGGCGTTGTGGCGGGCGCCTGTAGTCCCAGCTACTTGGGAGGCAGAGGCAGGAAACTCGCTTGAGCCCAGGAATTGGAGGTTGCTGTGAGCTGTGATGCTACAGCACTCTATCCAGGGTGACAGCTTGAGGCTCCGTCTCAAAAAATAAATAAATAAATAGATAAATAAATAAATAAATACACGAGTAACAGCAATAGAGAGATAACACCAAATATGTTTCATGA
The DNA here is from genome assembly GCA_963574655.1 of Perodicticus potto. NCBI lineage: Eukaryota > Metazoa > Chordata > Mammalia > Primates > Lorisidae > Perodicticus > Perodicticus potto. The sequence continues at coordinate 316 of CAUYRH010017122.1, forward strand.
CCAATTAGGTCTACCTTGCTGAAAGAGCAAGTTCTAGAAGGAAATAAGGTGAAAAGGTGATTAAAAAGGCCCTTACCTGGGAATGTGTTTAAGTCCTACACCTAGGTGGCCTCTTCTGCCTATTTCCATGCACATAATCCCTCCAGTCTATCTGGTGAGCTATCCCGGGAAGAATCCTCCAGAGAGAGACAAGATGGTTGGTCCTAAGGATCTAAGAGTTATTAAAGGAGGCGCTGGTGGGGGAGGAGTGTTCCTTAGATTGCACTGTCATTTGTCCTGCCTACAGGAGAATCTGTCAGTGGTACTTTTTCCCACATCTTCCCTCTGATTTTCATTCCATTCCCAGAGATTTAAAAACCATCAACCTAGCTGGGCATGGGTGCTCATGCCTGTAATCCTGGCACTCTGGGAGGCTGAGGAGAGTGGATTACCTGAGCTCACAGGTTCAAGACCAGCCTGACCCAGAGCAAGACCTCATCTCTAAAAATAACTAGGCATTGTGGCAGGTGCCTATAGTCCCAGCTACTTGGTAGGCTGAGGCAAAAGAATCATTTAAGCCCAAGAGTTTGAGATTGCTGTGAGCTATGATGCCACAGCACTCTATCGAGGGTGACAAAATGAGACTCTGTCTAAATAAATAAATAAATACCATCAACCTGCTGAAAACTCCCAAAATTATATCCTCAGCCCACTTCTATTGTGAGCCAGAACCCTAAAAGTCCTCCCCAAGTGCTTTTCTTCCTTACTCATCACACCTTATCCATCAGAAGTTCTGTTCATCCTGATTTCACAATCCAACCCCATCCTTCCCTCACTTCCCCCACCAGAGCCACCATCAAGTCCTCAAGGACCTGAGGTGCATGCAGCTTCCAAGACACCTGAGCCCTGACTCTGCTGTGAGAAAAAGCAACTCCCTGCGTTTTGCCTTAGGAAGAGTTTTCAAGATGGCCCATCTATAATAGTATTTCCTGGTGCCCTGAGTCACCACCTGGATTCCCAGAGTATCCCACCCCAGAATCAGCCTGCAATCACTATTCATTTCTCCACCCTTCCTTGCTCTCTTGTAGTTCAGACCTCCATCTTCTAACCTTCTATCCTAAGCTGCAAGCTAAGCTTCCAGTCACGCTCCACCTTTAGCATCCTACCCTTACTGCCTGCAGATCCTCTGGCCAGATCGTCCCTAAGAGCCCCGCCTCCCAAGTGCCTCGGCTTGTCTCAGGGCGCCCCCTCGTGGCCCAAGAGCAAAAGCGCAGGATGGCTGCACTCACCTGGGCTGGATTTCTTCCTCTTAGGAAATATATCCTTTGGCTTCCGTGGAATCTAGAGGTAAAGTCAAGGTGGCGTCTCCCATTCCTAGCACAACCTTTCAGACTTTGGTTTGCAGCTGATGCTATATTTAAATGCTCCACGCTTTACTCAGACTAAGATCAGAGAGGGGCGGGACTGATAACCCCCCTAACAGGAGACCACCACAGATGGATGCACCTCCCACCCATTCCGACTGCCAAATCGCCACCCGGTTTCTCTCTCCTGCCAGGAGAGCAGAGGGTCTGTTCAAAGAGCCCTGGAGTACCTCTGGACAAGAAAGCCGTGTTCCTCCCTACCAACTGAGTAGATCTAACCCCACACAACACACACGTTGCCAACCTTCACCTCTCCCCACACCTCAGCTCTAGGAGGCAGAAATGCTTTCTACCTAGGAGGTCAGTAACTGCTGTAAATCATTCTTTAAGTAAAAGCTGCGGAGAGAAGAAACCCCAGGTGGCCCAAACCCAAGAGACCAAACAGAACTTTGCCTGAAGCTCCCTCAGCAGATGGCTCACTGTACTTCTCACTCAACAATCACGGTTTTCTTAAATTGAGGTGGATTGCACATAAGTTAAAATTCACCCTTTTAACCATACTAAAGTATGCAGTTCGCCAGATTTTAGTACATTCACAACATTGGGCAACACCCATTCGCACTTCCTGATTACAGAGTGCTTTCCACCTCTATGGATTTGTTTTTATGGACATTTCATATAAATGAAATTATATAGTATGTGACATTTTGCATCTTGCTTATTTAATTCAGAATAATATTTTTCAAGGTCATCCATGCCATGGCATGTATCAGTACTTCATTCCTTTCTCTGTCTGAATAATATTCCATAATATGATTATATATAATACCCTATACCACATTATCCCACACCAGACTTATCCACTCATCAGTTCACACACATTTGAGTTGTTTCCACTTTTTAGCTATTATGAATAATAAAGCTGTGACATTTATAATTTCCAAAACTTTTTGCTAGTTCTCAGATTATACCTTCTATATGGATTCTCTTTTCAAGCCATGGAGTCATTTGTCTTCTTTCTATCATTAAGGGTATGAACTCAAAGTTGTCTTCAACTCCCAAAGCTTCCTCTGTTTCCTGTGAGTCTCTTTTAGTGTTGTTGTTGTTGTTGTTGTTGTTGCTGCTGTGGTTTGGCTGGAGCTGAGTTCAAACCCACCACACTCGGTATATGAGGCTGGTACCCTACTCACTGAACCACAGGTGCCTCCTCCCTTCTGTGAGTCTGTTTTTTACAACTGTTTTGATCTCTCTCTTTCATGTTGGCAGATTATGTCAAAAAGTCTATATTTCGGCGGTGCCTGTGGCTCATGGAGTAGGGCGCCAGCCCCACATGCAGAAGGTGGCAGATTCAAACCCGGCCTCAGCCGAACTGCAAAAACAGAAAAATAGCCAGGCACTGTGGCAGGCGCCTATAGTCCCAGCTCCTCAGGAGGCTGAGGCAAGAGAATAGCCTAAGCCCAGGAGTTGGAGGGTGCTGTGAGCTGTGTGACACCACGGCACTCCACCAAGGGTGATAAAGTGAGACTCTGTCTCTACAAAAAAAAAAAAAAATTCTGTATTTCTAGGCTGTCCAATCCTATTTGACACTGATAAATTATAAAATTGAATCAGGTGAGCTTGTCATCCTCCAGGCTTCATGGTAGTGTTTTCACTGGTGACATTTGTCTTAGTCCACTCAGGCTGCTCTAACAGAATACCATAAATGGGGCAGCTTATAAACAACAGAAATGTATTTCTCACAATTCTAGAGGCTGAGAAGCCCAAGACCAAGGTGCTAGAAGATTCTATGTTTGGTGAGGGCCAACTTCCTGGTTCATAGACAGCCACCAGCATGCTGTGTCCTCCGGAGGAAGCAGGAGTGGGCAGCTCTCTCAGGTCTTTTATAAAGGCACTAATCCCTTTCATTAGGCCTCTACCAAAGGCCTCTCCTCCTAATACTATTACTTTGGAAGTTAGGATTTCAACATATGATTTTGAGGGAGACATGTTCAATCCATTGCACACTTATTTGTCAGTATCTAAAAATTCTTTTGCAGGGGCTGGGAGGGAGAACACTTCATTTTTCCAGAGGAGGGCTATGATATTATGAAATATATATTAATAGTTGGTCTTGACCCTGTCTCCTGGCACACAACTCCTAAAATCCTCAGAATCTCCAAAGAGGTAAGTGCCTTCTTGTATGCTATAGTATGTTTTATGCTGATGGTGGCTGCAACTCCAAGTAGCTTCAGGATGGGGGCTGGTCATCCCAAAGGCCAAGGCAGGATTAGAGATCTGGGACTTTCAGCCCCAATCTCACCCTCCAGAGCAGTGGTTCTCAACCTGTGGGTCGTGTTAACTGTATTAAAGGGCCACGGCATTAGGAAGGTTGAGAACCACTGCTCCAGAGAAAGGAGAGGGGCTGAAGTTTGAGTTGATCACCAATGGCTGATTATTTAATCAATTGTGCCTTTGAAATGGAGCTCCCATAAAACCCAAATAGGCTGGGTTCAGAGAGCATGTGGATAGTCAAACACTTGGGGGATTTCAGGAAGGTGAACAAGAACATACCCATGTGCCAGGACCGTGGCACACCCACCCCACAGCACAGAAGCTCCTGAACGGGACCCTTCTCGGTGTTAGCCTGGGTATCTCTTCATCTAGTTATTGATTTACATCCTTTAAAATCTACTTCATAGGCTGGGCACAGTGGCTCACACCAGTAATCCTAGCACTCTGGAAGGCCGGAGCAGGAGGATCCCTTCAGTTCAGGAGTTTGAGACCAGCCTGAGCAAGAATGAGACCCTGTTTCTACTAAAAACTAGAAAAATTAGCTGGGCATTGTGGCAGGCACCAGTAGTCCCAGCTACCTGGGAGGCTGAAGCAGGAGGATAGCTGTCACTTGCCTAATGCTACACCCTGTCATACCTGGTGTCACCACCTCCAGAGCACCAACTCCAGAGCCTTTGCAGCTCTGGGTACTAAGCTGGGTGGTCCCTCCACAGAGGGCTGTTCTTCCTCTGGTCTGCTGGCCACTCACCATTCTTCCATATACTTTCCTTTTTTATATACTGTGTCTCAAGCTTAATTTTCAAAATGGAATTTGTGTTTCTGTCTATTGTCTCATTGTTGTTCGAGGAGTGGTTTTTCTAGGATAGAAAGAAACATCCTTATCTCACTAAAACCAGACGTCCCTAAGGACTTTCAAATTAGGAAACAACCACTTCCCCAGCAGTGATGTCGGTTTGGGCTGTTTTCAGCTATTTCTACTCCTTCTCCATTGCTGGAGAGCTTCTCAGCATTATTGTTGGTTCCATTGATTTACTCGACTTTCTTCAGTGTTCTTTCAGTTCTTTCCTTTCTTCAAGATGAATTTAAATTTTGTTCTTGCGTGTAGCCCATCTTTGCTTTTTTAAAAAATTACATCCAGACTGCCTCCCTGTTTCTATCTGCCTGCCCCTGAGCCTGAATTTCTTTTATGGTTCCTTTATTTTTATTTATTTATTTAATTTTTTTTTTGGCAGTTTCTGGCCAGGGCCAGGTTTGAACCCACCGCCTCCGGCATATGGGGCCAGCGCCCTTCTCCTTTGAGCCACAGGCGCTACCCAAATGGTTCCTTTACATTTTAAATAGAGGGTATATCTTATTGCATTTTTAAAGCACTAAGATGTCTTCCAAACTTTTCATCTTTTTTTCATCTGGTACCAAAAAATATTCTCAGAGATATGCTTTCCCTGAGACTCTATGCAGTGAAAACTCCCTTTGATGATACCATGACATTTTAAAAGGACCATACTTTTGTCTTTTGACTCATCTTGAATGAGGTCAAATCTGTCAAGGCCCAGTGATTGCTACCAGAAGGTTGAGCTGCCTCCCACTACCGGTCCTGCGAAGTACCCCCCAAAAGGAAATGACTTGCACAGCACTAGACTAATGTGATGTGCTTCCAGACATTGACCTAGTAGAGAATTTTTGGTTCCTTGTACAAGGTAGGGAGTCAAATGAACTTTGCATTTCTTGCTTGGCCACTGTAGGGCACCAAAGACTATACCCTATAGCAGCGGTTCTCAATCTGTGGGTCACGACCCACAGGAACTGTATTAAAGGGTTGCGGCATTAGGAAGGTTGAGAACCACTGCCCTACAGTATACGACAGAGAGAAATAGGACTGCTAATAGGATTCAAACAAAATAATCCTCAGTATCCAGGGATCTGCCTGAAATTAAAAAAACAATCTCTCATGAAAAGTTCTTTACAATGTTCCACAGCAGCACGTGCAGCAGGTACTGTGGCAGCTGCTGGCTGAGGAGGCCCTGTACTCCACCCCGGTGGGGCGCCTCCTGCTTCCTGGGATTCTTCCTCGTGCTGCTGGCTGCCAGTGGGCCTGGCATCTACTGGTGACAAGCAGAGTGAATTCGTGTGCCACACCCAGCAGGCTGGCTGCAAGGCCACCTGCATCAACGCCCTCCATCCCCTCTCCCCGCTGCGCTTCTGGACCTTGCAGGTCATGTTGGTGGCTGTTCCCAGCTCCCTCTACACGGGTTTCACCCTGTATCATGTGATCTGGCACTGGGAAGAATCGGAAAAGGTGAAGAAGGAGGAGGAGAACCTGCTCCATGAGGGGCAGAGCAGCAGAGATGCCCCAGGGGCTCAAAGCCCCCTGCTGCTCTGGGCCTATGCGGCCCAGCTTGGAGCTCAACTGGCCCTGGAGGGGGCATCCCTGGGGTAGCAATGTCATCTTTATGGGTTCCAAATGCCCAGCATCTTTGACTGCAAAATAGAGGCTTGCAGGGTGGTGCCTGTGGCTCAAGGAGTAGGATGCTGGCCCCATATACTGGAGGTGGAGGGTTCAAACCCAACTCCGGCCAAAAACTGCAAAAAATAATAGAGGCTTGTCCCCTCTATAGTAGCCAGTAATCTATCCTGCTCTTCTAGGAAGACCATCTTTATAAAAACCATGTGTTTGGAGTCAATAGGTTTTATCTCTTGTTTACTCTTTTGAAGCTTATGCTTCTGGGTCTGGGAAGATGGTGTGAGACTCTGGGGAACTTCCCAGTAGAACTTCTTCTTCCCACCACACCCTTGTCCTGGACAGTGTAAGAAGCCTTGAGCAGACACTGACCAATCTGCCAGGCCAGCCTTGCTCCTTCCCAGAGACCATGTGCCTTGTGCCCCCAAACTCTGGTGAATAAGGACAACATTTCCTGACCTTCCCCAACAGTGGATATGGCCAAGTGGATGGGCTTCTTAACCAAATGAGCCCAGCCATCGCTCTCCCTTGGGAATCTAGATTTGAAGCCAACGATGCCTGCCATCTCTGCCAGGGGCAGGAACAGAGAAGAAAAGACATCTGAGTGAGCTGGGTGAACATTTGCCCCATGGACAAGCAGAGAAAATATCTGGTGTGGCTGGAGGAAGACAAATGAAGTCAATGATAAGAAATTAGAGATAGAAGATCATGATCAGAAAGAAATAGACCCAGAGAGAGAGTTGGTGACATTGGCAAGAGCCATCTAACTTGGTTACTGATACCATTCCAATTTCTGATCCCACTGTCCCTAAAGGTGCCCTTCCTTTCTTGAGTAGTCTAAGATCACATGTGCTCATTAAATAAACTTCCCTACATGCTTGATTTGCCATGCGTTCCAGAAAGGCAATGCATACAAGGAAATAAACAGTGGCTAAATCCAAGACTGAAAAGAAAAAGAAGGTGAAGGTCCTTGCCACTGTTGCAAAACCAAGTTGGGACAAGAATGGTCGTACTCAGGTGGTTAAAATTTGCAAAATGCCTTGATATTATCCCACTGAAGACATGCCTTAAAAGCTGCTGAGCCATGGCTAAAAATCCTTTAGTCAGCATGTGAGAAAACTGCGATACAGCATCACACCCGGGACCATTCTAATCATCCTCATGGCACCACAGACGCAAGAGGGAGGTTTTCCTAAAGCAACTGAGCAGTGACTTGCTACCTCTGACTGGACCTCTGGTCCTCATTCAAGTTCCTCCAAGGCTGGCGGGTTCGAAACGGCCCGGGCCAGCTAAAATCAACAAGGACAACTGCAATTAAAAAAAAAAAAAAAAAAGCTGGGGGTGGTGCCTGTAGCTCAGTTGAGTAAGGCGCCAGCCCACATATACTGAGGCTGGTGGGTTCCAACCCAGCCCAGGCCAGCTAAAACAATAATGGCAGCAACCAAAACAACTACAAAAATGGCCAGCCGTTGTGGCAGGCACCTGTAGTCCCAGCTACTTAGGAGGCTGAGGCAAGAGAATCACTTAAGCCCAAAAGCCTGTGGTTGCTGTGAGATGTGACGCCAAGGCACTCTACCGAGGGCAACACAGGAAGACTCTGCCTCAAAAAAAAAAAAAAAAAATCCATTTGTCCACAGGCCATACCAGGCTGTCTGTCCATCTGGAGCCTCCTAGGCTCACAGCACCTGTTCTGGGAGCAGTAAACCTCCCTGGGGTCCTTTAACACCAATCCTTACATTCAGGACCTTAAAACACATTGTCATATTTCCTTCTCAGATGAATGGGACAGACTGCAGCTTTCAGGATTCAGAAAAAATATTTCTGCCTTTGGGTATAGGTTCAGTTGCAGTTGCATGTCATTGTCACAAGAGGACACTAAGAATCCTGCTAATGGATTCTGAGCAGTTTTCCTATCTGCTTTAAGGACCTGCAGGGATAATGTTTAAGATCTATTCTCTTAGCTATTTTCAAGTATACAATACATTATTATTAACTATTGTTACCATGCTGTAAAATAGATCTCCAGGATTTATCCATCCCCTCAAACTGAAACCAAACTCTTTGACCAACATCTTCCCATGCTAAAAATACTAGAATGAATGATGTGACTTGGTAGAGGTTGTGCTGTGCAGATTGTCTGCTATATGGGGTAAAGGTCAAAATTATTATGCATGCTGGTGGCCCTTTATCTGGGTTAGTAATTCAGTCTGTGAAAGACTGTTATCTCTTCTTCCTGAATACTTAATGTACGCTGCCAGACATGGGACCCATCAACTTGCCTAAATAAAATGTCTTCAAAGGTCCTTCCAATATTTGTTAAGCCCTGGACATAAACCCCCTTTTGTGTCCTCCTACCCTGACAGAGGGCTCAATAACTTGGGAGCTTTCTGGAGTCATCTTTCTCAATTCCTGTTCTTTGGAATGGCTAAAGGAATAGGAGTAGAGTGTTTTGCCCATTTGTACTAGTTTTCAAAAACTGCCAAAACAAAGCACCAAAGACTAGGGGACTTAAACCTCAGAAATTTACTTTCACACAATTCTGGAGGCTAAAAATCCAAGATCAAAGTGTTGCCAGGGTTGGTTTCTTCTGAGACCCCTCTCTTTGGCTTGCAGATGGTCCTCTTCTCCCTGTGGCTTCATGTGGTCATTCCTCCATGTCTATGTCCTAATCCCCTCGGCTTTTAAGGACACTGGATCAGGGATAGTCATACTGGATTAGGAGTCATCCAATCCAGTGACCCAGTCCCCAGTGACCTTATTTTGCCTCTTTTTTTAAAGAGGTCCTATCTTCAAGTACAGTCACATTCTGGGGTACTGGGGGTTTAGAACTACAATTTATAAATTGGGGGAGACACAATTCAGCCCAATTTATCTTATTCTGTAATGCAAAATATACTGGCCATATGTTCAGGTAATTTTTTCTTCTGGTTGACTTTTTGTGATAGAAATTCTAAACAATTTTCCCACATCTACCACCCCCCTCCAGTAATGTCTCTAACCACAAAGGTTGAGCAAAGGGAGCTGAAAGCTCAGGTGGAAGAGGAATGTGGTTAAAAATCAAAAAAGTAGGCCAAGTGCAGTGGCTCACTCCTGTAATCCCAGCACTCTGGAAGGCCAAGGTAGGTGGATTGCCTGAGCCCACAGGTTTGAGACCAGCCTGAGCCAGAGCGAGACCCTGTCTCTAAAAACAGCTGGACATTGTGGCGGGTGCCTGTAGTCCCAGCTACTTGGGAGGTTGAGGCAAGAGAATCACTTGAGCCCAAGAGTTTGAGGTTGCTGTGAGCTGTGACACCATGCTCTACCAAGGGTGACAAATTAAGACTCTGTCTCAAAAAAAAAAATATAAAAATGGTAAAAGACAAAATAGAACAAATGAAAACCATGAATCCAGCTTAATCTGATCAAGATATAGTCTATCTCCCTGAGATTATACTTAGGAATGGGATTGCGAGGAGAGCAGGGAGTAAAGAGAAAGCCAGGAGACTGTAGCAAGGGGAGAGAGTTAAAGGGGTACCATGATACTGTATTAAAATGAATTGAAAAATGAAGGTATGGCTGGCTGCCATGGGAGCAGTCTGCTCAGCTCTCCCTTCAAGAAGAAGGGCGGTAAGGACCTTAATGAGGGACAGCTCAGCAGCTGCACCTGGAAGACCCACATCCTGAACATGCAGGAACTGGGGTTGGGGGGTGGCTTACCCTGAGGTGGACTCTGCACTGTGAAAAGAATGGACTCTGCGTGGCTCCTTTCACACCACCAAGAGCTGCAGGTGCATTCAACTCCTTCACTGCCTAAACCAGCTCCCTTCGCAGACACCTCCCCCAATCCAGGCATCTCCATGAGTGTTTCATGTTTACATTTTCTTCTCAAAGGACCCAAACTGACAATGCCCAGGATTTGGTAAAATGTTCATATCCAAATCAATATGACAACAAAGCCCAAATTAATCCAAAAATGGCAGTTGGACTCAGATGCTTTGATAAATAGATCTCTGGCTTGTGAGATACAAGTCCCAACAAAAGGGAAATAGCAGGACAGAGAAATCAACTTCTAAGATACACTGATTTAAAGTAAACCTTTGAATTAGCTATTTCCTTGGTCTCTCATGTCTATTTTTTTTTAATGTCTTTTAGTATTTATTATAGTTTTTCTTTTTTTTTTGCAGTTTTTGGCCAGGGCTGAGTTTGAACCCGCCACCTCCAGCATATGGGGCCAGCGCCCTACTCCTTTGAGCCATAGGTGCCGCCCTCTCATGTCTATTTTTAACTAAGTTTCTGGCTTCAATTTCATTTTCTAAGTATACCTCCCTACTGAAGAGAAGTTCTCAACCTCCAGTCCCTGGCTAGGAATATCTTTGCCCCAAAAGTAATAAAACAGGGGTTCTAGTTTCCAAATAAGGTTTAGTGGCTTTGGTTACTAAAAATCTGTCAGAGGCAGTTTAACATAATGGCTAACTGCACAAACTAGCCTAGAATCAGTCAGCCCCGGGGATGTACCTGGCACTTCCAGTTTCTGTGTGACCTTGAGAGAGTTATTTATGTCCCTGTGCTTCAGTTTCCTTATCCATAAAACTGGCTAATTCTATCACTACTTACCTCCTAAGGTTGATGTACAAGATTAAAAAAGATGGCAGCACCCGTAGCTCAGTGGGTAGGGGGTCGGCCACATACACCCAGGCTGGCGGGTTCAAGCCCAGCCTGGTCCAGCTAAACATCAGTGACAATGGCAACAAAACAATAGCCGGGCATTGTGGCAGGCGCCTGTAGTCCTAGCTACTTGGGAGGCTGAAGTAAGAGAATCACATAAGCCCAAGAGTTGGAGGTTGCTGTGAGCTGTGATGCCACAGTACTCTACTAAGAGTGACATAGTGATACTCTGTCTCAAAAAAAAAATTAAAAAAGATAACATATAAAATGCCCAACCTCAACAAGCACATAGGTTTTTTTCATTGTTATTAATAGTCTGATTAGGCCTTGATAAGGACCAAAGGAACTAAAATGATGCTGTTGGATGGAAATACAATGAAAACACACATGAAATTTTATAATTCTAGTAGTTACATTTTTTAAGTGGAAAGAAACAAGAGAAATTAATTTGAATAGCATATTTTATTTAATCTGATATATTCAGGATATTATGATTTCAACATGTAACCAATATTTTAAAATCATCAGTGATAAATTTTACATTCTTATTTTTAATATTAAGTCTTTGAGGCTCAGCGCCTGTGGTTCAACGGGCTACGGCGCCAGCCACGTACACCTGAGCTGGCGGGTTCGAATCCAGCCCGGACCCGCCAAACAACAATGACGGCTGCAACCAAAAAATGGCCGGGTGTTGTGGCGGGCGCCTGCAGTCCCAGCTGCTTGGGAAGCGGAGGCAGGAGACTCGCTTGAGCCCAGGAATTGGAGGTTGCTATGAGCTGTGATGCCACAGCACTCTATCCAGGGTGACAGCTTAAGGCTCTGTCTCAAAAAAAAAAAAAAAAAATTAAGTCTCTGAAATCTAGTTTGCATTTCACATGGAGCACATTTCAGTTCACATTAGACACACTGCAAGTGCTCAACAGCCGCATATGTCTAAGGGCTGTCATGTCAAAGAGAGTAGGACTAGAGTCTTAAACCAACAAAGATACTCAAGGCATGGCCTTGCCAAATCCAAATCCAAATTCACATCATGAATACTACATGAGTGTTCACTATCATTATTTTTGTGTTAAATGATTAAGGCTCTGTTGACCAGGTGAAGGAATGAAATCCAAATCCCTCTCAGAAAGGTTCACAGCCTTGACTGTGAACATTCGTTTCCTTTCTCACTATGTTTTCCTTCTCTCTTCCTCTTTTACGTCTCTTTTATAAGAACAACTTTTTTCTTTCTTTTCTTCTTTTGTTGGCATATTTTAATGAGTTAAAATTCACATAACTTAAAATCTAGCACTTCATTTTCTATAATTCATTAATAAAGTATTTTCACAAGGTAGTACACAATCACCACTATCTCAAACGCAGAACATTTTCATTGCCCCCAAAAGAAAACCCCATACCCATTAGCAGTCACTCCCTATTCCCCAACCCAAGCTCTGGCAACCACTAATCTACTTTTTATCTGTATGGGTTTGACTATTCTGGTCATTCCATCTAAGTGGATTCATACATATGGCCTTTTATCCAAGAGCCATCTTTTCTATGCGTAGTCCTACCAGATGGTAGGTGTTCAGCCAATATTTGTTGATCAGTTGGGACCTCTCCAACTAATGAAGCTCTCTTTCCTTTAAAAATACATCCGCTTTGTTATTAAGTTTCAAGTTGCATGGGTTTTTTTTCAAGCCATATTTTAGGTTGTTCCCAGACACACTCATCAAACTTTGGACCAAGGAAAAAAAATAAATTAATCTTGCGGGAAAAAGAAGAGCAGAGACAGGGAAGGAGCAAGGGGGGTGGGATCTTGGTGTGTGCCACACCTTTTGGGGGCAAAACACAATTGTAAGAGGGACTGTACTTAACAAATGCAATCAGTGTAACCTGGTTTCTTGTACCCTCAATGAATCCCCAACAATTAAAAAAAAAAAGATAGATTAATCTTGAAATGTCAACTTCTCCCTAAATAAGCACTATAACCTCTCGTTATTCACTTCTGGACCAACTAGTTCCTACCCTCTTCAAGTCATTAGGAAATGAAAAGCATTGATCTAGCAATAAAACACCTGTAAAAAATCACCCTCTTCATATTAATCATACTTTCTGATTTTGAAACAACCCACTGTTTCTATGGACTCTTGTATTTTTTTTCCTCTGTCCACAAAATTCTACAGACAGTTCTCCCTCATCACACACCTTTTGCCTGTGCTTTCTTTCCTATTTGCTAGTTATCTTTCTGTACAAAGATACTTGGTATACATAGGCAATGTGAGGATTGCAATAAGGACCAAGACCTACAATGTAGAAGTGGTTCACAAAGCTTTCTGCCTAGGTTTTCTGAAAAATTTATAAACTCTTGGGCTGTTTAAATCTTTCTTTAACTTTCAGATTTTTTAAATCTAGAATATTTAAACAATTCAATCTTAGGAAAGATTTCCGCAACTTTTTGTCTTTTAAGTATGTGTGCATCCACACACTTTCCACTGGATTATACGTAAAACACTACTTTTTGTAGCCTGTGAAGTTTTTAAAATTGCAAGACAGTTACGGCTGAGGGAACTATAGAGCTCCTAAAAGGCACTTAAATTTTTTTAAAAAGTTCTTTTTTGAGACAGAGTCTCACTCTGTTGCCCAGGCTAGAATGCCGTAGCTTCATCACAACTCACAGCAACCTCAAACTCCTGAGCTCAAGTGATCCTCCTGCCTCAACTTCCCAACTAGCTGAAACTGCAGGCACCCACCACAATGCCTGGCTAGTTTTTAGTAGATAAGGGGTCTCACTCTTGCTCAGGCTGGTCTCAAACTCCTGAGCTCATGGGATCCTCCCACCTTGGCCTTCCAGAGTGCTAGGATTATAGGCGTGAGCCACCTCACCCAGCTTAAATAAAAATGTTTAATGATGTTTTACAATCACCTTAAAAACAGAAAGACTGAAATGGAACTTAGAGGTCATTTGATTCCAACCCTCTTACTTTACAGATGAGGAAGCTAATGCCCAGAGAAGTAGAATTGCTGACTGACGGTCACTATTAGAGGAGGCAGACTAGATCCCAGGTCTCCTGGCTTTTAATCAACCGAGTTGTACATTTTGCTTTGATGGGACTGGGTGTGGTGGCTCACACCTGTAATGCTACCACTCTGGGAGGCAGAGACAGGTGGATTGCCTGAGCTCAGAAGTTGGAGACCAGCATGAACAAAAGCAAAACCATGGCTCTACCAAAAATAATAATACTAATGAATTTTTTTAAGCATATACATTTTGCTTTGATGCTTTCCAATTACAGACAGTTAAATGTTTGAAAATAAAGCACTTTATAGGACCTTCAATTATTTCTACCTTGCTCTCCAAAGCTGGGCAGCTACAGCACAGAGCTTAGAGCATCTGAGGAACAATGATGAGGAAGGGACCAGTGAACAGAAAGCAGTGTGAATGGGAAGCTCTGGTTTTGCCTAGTGTCAGCTTTGCTCTAGGAAGAGGTTTTTGAGCTTACAAATCCACAGATGAAGCCTTGTACTGGCTGTGACCCCAAGACAATGTCTCCTGTAGATATTCCCTAGATGGTGGTGCTTCCTTCACTCCACACATTCTCTAGCTATTTCATATCTCTGATGCCATCTTTTTCCAGTTCTGAAAGTTATATAAAATGAAGGACATTGGGAATAGTATGTAGGCTGAAAAATATCCCATCATTTTTCTCCTGACAGCATCAGGACTTTTCTAATGCTCTTCCTAGTGCTAGTTTTCCATAAATACTAATTTGCTCAAAGCTATTCTAGTAAAATTTCTTTGAAAGGCTGCCAGAAACTTCCTGGTACTTGGCATAGAGTTTCAAGAGTTTTTGTTCCAGGCCCTTGAAAAACCTGATATTAGAGTGGTCCTCTCCTACCCATCCATGAAATATCAGTTAACATCATTATCTGAAAATGTTTATTTATATTCTGCTGACAATCCTGGGTCCTATTTCAGAAATCTCTCTCTATTTTTGTAGCATAGGTCTGATACTTTTACATAGAATTGTGTCTTCAAGTTCTTTTGCTTTTTAATAGTAAAAGACACAAATGAAATTGACTCTTGTAATTATTAGGTGTGCAGTTAAGTGTACTGTTCAGTAGCATTAAGCACACTCATACTGTGCAACCAGCATCACGGTCTATCTCCATAACTCTTTTCTTACAAAACTAAAACTCTGCACTCACTAGACAATAACTCCCCATTTCCCACTTCCCTGTAATCATCATTCTACTTTCTGTCTCTAAAAATGATTTCTCTAGGTACATATACAAGTGGAATCGTAGTGTTTGTCCTGTGACTGACTTATTTCAGTTACCATAATGACCTCAAGGTTCATCTATATTGTAGTATGTGTCAGAATTTCCTTTCTTTTTAAGGCCAACTATATATATCACATTTTGTTTATCCAAACGTGGACCTTTGAGTTGCTTCCATCTTTTGGCAATTGTGAGTACTGCTGCTACAAACATGGATGTACAAATAAATATCTCTTCAAGTCCCCTCTTTCACTTCTTTAGGCTATATACCAGAAGTAGAATTGCCTGATCATGCCATAATGTTATTTTTAATTTTTTGAGGATGCTCCACATTGTTTTCCACAGGTGCTGGACCAATTTGTGCTCTCACCAGCATGCATGAGAGTTCCACTTTCACCTTATCTTCGCCAATACCTCTTATTTGATTTTTTTTTCCTTTTGATGACATGAGTTAAGTATCCTTAATCCAAACTTCCAAAATCCAAAGTGTCACAAAACCAAAACTTTTTAAGCATCAACTTGGATATTAAAGGAAATGTTCATTGGAGCATTTCAGATTTCTATTTCTGGATTAGGGATGCCAACCAGCAATGCAAATACTCCTGAGTAAGGAGAAATAACCCTTATACTTCTTAATGATCCTGAGAAAGCAGCAGACAGCTGCAGAAGAGCTCCTCCTCCAATGATAAGAACAAACTTTACACTGAGCTAAAATAACCTTGAAAAGAAAAAAGAGACTATGGAACAAATAACAACACCCTGGTTTCTTGAGAAATATAATCATTAACTCTTTGTACTCTTTGTGATTTTTTTTTCCCTGCTAATTAAAAACTTTCCTTTGATCTAACATCTATAACTATGTAGCTGATACAGAGGTGAAGGGAAAAAAAGGTATAAAAGAGTTTGGAAAGAACTGTTCCCCAGAACTCAGCATTTTACCCCTTGAGGCACCTGAGTTCTCGCAGGCAATTAAAGGTTTCTTCCTCTATAATTTTGGTGTAACTATCAGTTTTAATTTGTTGTTTTCCTGCAGAACTCCCAAATCCAGAAAAATATGAAATCCAAACCACCACTAGTCTCAAGCATTTCACATAAGGAATACTCAGCCTGCAGCCTTCCTAAGGGGTGTGAAGTGGTCTTAAGTCTTGCGCACTCCATTTTGCTGCTTCCAACCACCATTCCTGCCATTTTGAAAGCATAGCTTTAATTTTATTAGTGTTTCTTCCTTTGAGAGGCAGCCTGGGTAGTAAAAAGGGCGCAGATTGTGTTTGCACAAGGCCTGGGTTCTGACTAGGTTCACTGCTGAGACCACGAGCAAAGAACTTTCTCCAGGCCTCAGGGTCCTGATCATCAGGGGTAGGGGGCGGGGGAGTCATCTTGATAATAGGCCATATTCCAACACCTTAGCTGAAGCTTAGGCCGGGACATGTGGCTCTGGATTCTATTTCTTTTTCTTTTCTTTTGGCTCATTTTGTTGTCCCTGGAATTGGGTTCACGCCCTGAGAATCGGGGATCTTCCAGTCTAGAGAACCACAGAGATGGGGAGCCTCCGGAATCCTAGAGAGGTCGCCTCGGCGTGGTCGCGGGCCGCACTTCCGGCCTTTGTGTGACCGCGGCTGCAGCGGCGAGCGGGGGTCAGTGTCGGGCGGAGTGGCCCTTGGCCGGGTGCCGAGTGTGGAGGCGCTTCTGGCTCCCAGCGCGAAGGCGTGTGTCCCTAGACGCAGCTCCAGTCTCGGCCTGTTTGGCCCCGGGCCCTTTCTTGTGCCCCCAGCCGGCCGGGAAGACCAAACGGGTGGGAATGAGGGGCCGGGGGACGAGAGTGACAGCACGGCTCGACCCCTCGCACCTGCTGGCCCAGAGCAGCCCAGCGGCAGGATTCAGGCCGGACCCCGCCCCCTCCCGAGTCCATTTTGAAAACGACCTTGCAGAAGGTCCAGGTTGTTGAACTGGAAAACTGCACTCTGGATTTCTCGGCTTTCATCGCTTCCATTCCTAAACGTGCACCTACTAATCCCAGCTCTAGGTTAGGTATAGAGGAAATGAAGATTCAGACAAGAGTCTTGCCTTTTCTAGGATGGGATACTCTAGCAAGGGTACTGGTCCGGACATATGTTTAAGATCCTACCATATCACAAGAGAGAAATGCAGGTGAAGAGCTTCTGGACAGGAAGACTTCCACAAAAGAGGGGGTAGTCGAAGGAGAGATAAGAATTGGAGCTGTGGGAATGTTTTACCATCCAATAAGAAGAATGTTCCAGATAAAGCTTGAGCAAAAGCACAGAGGTGAAAAAGTTAGGAGAACAGCAAAGAAAGTGGTAAATATTCAAATAACGTCCTGATAAATGTTTATTCTGTGCTGGTTAGTGCAGATTCCTTCTGCTGAAAATAGGCCCCTTAAAAAATAAAGTTTAAAACCTCTGGGTTTGTTTTCTAGAGACAGGATAGCAGATTGAGAGCCGACTGCCACTTAACCTTTCTGACCCTCAAATTCCTTGTTTCTAAAGGAGGGAAAATAACAGTACCTATTTAATAGAAATGAACGAGGTTAACTTTTTTTTTTTTAAGACAGAGCCTCACTTTCTTGCCCAGGCTACAGTGTGTGGGTCATAGTTCACAGCAACCTCAAAATCTGAGGCTCAAGCAATCCTCCAGCCTCCCTAGTAGCTAGGGCTACAGGCACCTGCCCCAATGCCTGGCTATCTTTAAAGACAGGGTCTCTCTGGTTAAGGTTGGTCTTGAACTCCTAAGCTCAAGGGATCTACCTGCCTTTGCTTCCCAGAGTGCTAGGATTAGAAGCATGAGCCACTGTGCCCAGCTAAAACGATACAAAGCAACCACCACTCTGTGTGTGTGGTGTGGTAATAATAAGGGACAAATTTGTCGTTTTTATTATTAATAAACATTGAGATTGTGATAGTATCTTCTCCCATTATAGAACCTCCTTGTCTATACAGTAAGCAATGTAGAAAGAGGAAGAGCAAGAGCAAATTCCAAAAGGTGATAGGAAAAATGTTTGGGGAAACTTGACATAAACCTATTCAATCCTCCCAAAATGTGGATGGGACATCACCTACCTACCCTCTCTTATTATACCCACAATATCTTGCAGTATTTTCATCCGAGTGAAAACAAGCATGAAAATGTATACTTTTAAAAACTAAATACACTTTAGTAACCTTTTTTGCTAGATTGCTTTTTAATGACATTTTCATGTGATTCGGAATTTATACCCACCATACACCCTTTCAAAAGTCTCATGAACTCAAGGCATGTCTACAGAAAATATGCTGAGAATCACTGAAAAAAACAAAATTGTCTCAATTTATAGAATCTCTGCCTTATTTTCCCTTTCTTGGGAATTAAATGAGAGTGTTTTTCTTTCTTTTTTTGCCTCTGGATTTTTCTTTGAGGAAAAGGAACTTGTAGGTCTTTCTTCCTATGAGCAATTTTTTTTTTTTTTTTTGGAGACAAAGTCTCACTTTCTCATCCTCGGTAGAGTGCTGTGACATCAGAGCTCACAGCAACCTCAAACTCTTGGGTTCAAGCAATTCTCTTGCCTCAGCCTCCCTAGTAGCTGGGACTACAAGCACCCACAACACCACCTAGCTATTTTTAGAGACCAGGTCTTGCTCTGGTTCAGGCTGATCTCCAACCTGTGAGCTCAGGGCAATCCACCCGCCTCAGCCTCCCAGAGTGCTAGAGTTACAGGAGTAAGCCACCTCGCCCAAGCCCCTGTGAACAATTATTAAACCAGTTTTCCTTGTGTATTTCTGTTTGGAAGCCCCCGCCGCAGCGCTCAACATAAGACCAAGCCTAACAGGATTGGGACAGACTCCTCAAAACTATGTACATTTGTAACCAGAACTTCAAGGAAAACAGTAATAATCCTATTAAAGATGCCCAGTTAAAAGGACTGAATTCCTAATAAAAGAACACCACACTATACACTTGTTTTAAAAACTTAAAAGAGAAGGTGGCTTGATGGAAGGGATATGTGGAAAGGTTGACACTATTGAATTAGACATCAGCAAGTATAGAAAGATGAGGGCAACTGTGCCAATAAGCCTTTCCAAAATAAAGCATGTGACCACCTGAGCAAACAAGATGAAAGGTGGATGTGTACAGTACTGGACTGCCCTGCAGCTTGGTGAATTCCACTTTGTTGGTGTGTTTTGCTTTCAGGTACTGTTGCTTAATGGCACAAAACATTAACATGCTGAGAAAACTTGTGTGTGAAACAAGACTTGAAATTATACTAATGTCATTTACCAAGTGCTCGTTGAGCTAATTCACACTTCACAAACACATTCTAGCTGAACTGATCTGATCATTGTTTTATTTGGAACCTTTTATAATTCCCTTCAGCTACATTTTTCTTAATTTCTCAGGAAAGGACACGGTGGTTAAGTTTTGCTTCTGTAGCAGAAGTGCACAGTTATCCAAACCTGGGAAGGCAAATGGGGGGAAATGGAATAGAAATATATGCAATGTGGTAGTCTTCAAATTACAAGAGCATTATCATTATTATTATTATTTTTGAAACAGAGTCTCACTATGTCACCCTCGGTAGAGTACCATGGCATCACAGCTCACAGCAAGCTCAAACTCCTGGGCTTAAGCAATTCTCCTGCCTCAGCCTCCCAAGTAGCCGGGACCACAGGCACCTGCCACAGTGTCTGGCTATTTTTTGTTGCAGTTGTCATTGTTGTTTAGCAGGCCCAGGCTGGGATCGAACCCTCCAGCCCCGGTGTATGTAGCCAGCGCCCTAACCACTGAGCTACAGGCACCAAGCCACAAGAGCATTATTTATAATACAAACATTCTGTAAGTGTAGTGGCCAGTTGCCACCTGCTCTCTCTCCCTCCTATCCACCCCTCCCCCCCACACACACACACACACCACCCCTAAAGACTCTGACCAGCAACCAAGACTTAAGGCTGAAGGCTGTGTCTGATCTGACATCTATTCCTTACTATCTTCTTCCATATCCTTCACGAAATCCATGGTTTCTCTTTCTTCACTTACTGCCTTAGGAAACTATCCTTTATCCACTCACCCCTTCATTCCATCTGTGAATTGAAAAAAGAAAATGATAATGGCCTATTTGATCAACAATAATCCAGAGAAATAGCTGTACCAAGGAAAGAAAAGAACATTGAGAGGATCAAGGGTAGAGTCTGGAGGAAAGGTCTATAAGGAGAGGAGGCCGGTCCAGGGATTGGGAAGACTTTAGAAAAAGGCAGAAGAGTAGAATGGGGTCTGACCAAGAGCCAGCTCAGCCCTTACACAGTTTCAACAGGCTTTTATTATCCCTTATCAGTAGGGTTGAACATGGGAGGAGGTTCCCAGAGGATGTCGTCCCTTTGGTAGAAAGACTATTTTTGCATGCAAAACAAATCTAGGAGTTACTTGGCCACCAGCCAAAGCAGAAGAAAAGATACTGTTGTTGTTTCCCAGGAACACCAGCCTTGAAGCATTCCAAGGGGTAGGCAGTGGGGTTGACGTGATCATTCAGTTTTGTTTCTGGCCTGCTTTTTCCCACCAGATGTCTCTGAAAATGGCACTACTCTTGTCAGGGCCATGAGGATTTCTTTCCCACACTGTAAGTATTGAAGTAAAATTACACTGCTGCTATCAGCATCTTAATCACTTGAAAGCCCAGATAACTTATTCAGAAACTCCACAGATTTCATCTCTTTCTTCAGGAGTCCTCTCCTCTTCAAATACTAGCATCCAATATGAGTGAAAGTGTTTCTAACCCAATTTTATGGTTTTCCTTTCCAATTAGATGCTATAATTACAGTAATGTTTTCCACTACTTTTCACTGCATGTATAGAGCATTTCATCTAAACTTTCGTGAGAGCGGAATTAATGTCTAGGACACTGTTTCGTTGAGAAAAGGAGCTCCAAATTCTGAATATCCCATCTATAAATGAACTATTGGAGATTAGATAAATGAACTCTATTAGAGATTACCATTTATGTTAGGATTTTAGTTTTCTAGTATTTTACTGTTGTAGAATAACTTTTCTTCAAGTCATACTTATTGGCTTCTTGCTAATGTTTTGAAATATAACACTTTTAATTATCCAGCCTGGAAATATTTCTAACATGTATAATGCCTTCCTGTGTGTAAGGATTTAACTAATTTTTTACCGACTATCAACATTAGGAACATCCTTCACATAATGAGGTCCTCAGGGCTCTTTGACCATTTGCTAAATGCTCCAACCTACATAATTTTCACTTCACTGTACCTTTCTTTTCTTTTTTTTTTTTTATAAAGGTTTTTTTTATTTTTATTTTTTTTGAGTCAGAGCCTCAAGCTATCACCCTGGATAGAGTGCCGTGGCATCACAGCTCACAACCTCCAATTCCTGGGCTCAAGCGAGTCTCCTGTCTCCGCCTCCCAAGTAGCTGGGACCACAGGCGCCCGCCACAATGCCTGGCCATTTTTTGGTTGCAGCCGTCATTGTTGTTTGGCCGGCCAGGGCTGGATTCGAACCCTCCAGCTCAGGTGTACGTGGCTAGCGCCCTAGCCCGTTGAGCCACAGGCGCCGAGCCTGTACCTTTCTTTTTAAAGAAAAAGTAAACAAGCTCTGCGCCTGTGGCTCAAGTGGCTAAGGTGCCAGCCACATACACCTGAGCTGGCAAGTTGGAATCCAGCCTGGGCCTGCTAATCAACAATGACGGCTGCAACCAAAAAAAATAACCAGGCGTTGTAGCGGGCGCCTATAGTTCCAACTACTTGGAGGCAGAGGCAGGAGACTCGCTTGAGCCCAGGAGTTGGAGGTTGCTATGAGCTGTGATGCCACGGCACTCTATCCAGGGTGACAGCTTGAGGCTCTGTCTCCAAAAAAAAAAAAAAAAAGTAAAAGTGAACAGAAACCTCATAGACAACAGATAATTTTACCCAATTGAGCATGAATCCTGCTTTCATGTCAGTTATTATAATAGTCTCTGAATTTTTTTTTTTTTTTTGAGCTAGAGTCTCACTTTCTTACCCCTGTTAGAGCGCGAGGGCATCATAGTCTCTTGAGTAACTGGGACTATAGGTGTGCACTACCATGCTCAGCTAATTTTTCCATCTTTTTTGTAGAGTTAGGGTCTTGTTCTTGCTCAGGCTGGTCTCTAACTGCTGAGTTCAAGAGATTCTCCTACTTCAGCCACCCAGAGTGGTAGGTGTGAACCCACCACAGGTGTGAGCCACTGAGACTGGCCTGCTCCTAAACCCAAGATATTCCTTTTTTTTTTTGAGACAGAGTCTCACTGTGCCACCCTCAGTAGAGTGCCATGGCATCACAGCTCACAGCAACCTCAAACTCTTGGGCTTAATAGATTCTCTTGCCTCAGCCTTCCAAGTAGCTGGGACTACAGGCACCCACCACAGCACCTCGCTATTTTTTGGTTGCAGTTGTCATTGTTGTTTAGCAGGCCGGGACTAGGCTCGAACTCACCAGCCTCGGTGTATGTGTCTGGTGCCCTACTCACTGAGCTACAGGCGCCGAACCCCCAAGATGTTCCTTTTGTGTACTGAATGTTCCTTTCATTATGCATTCTACAATTTCTTCTTATACCTCAGAAGACATTAACTGTGGTGGTTTTGTTAATTTTTTTCTTCTCCATGGTTTCCTGGCTTTCCTCTTGTTGTGGCCAGCTGTTATATAAATTGCCCAAAGATGGACCTGTGTTGTTTTCTTCAAATCAGGCTTAGCTCACAGCCCACCAGCCAGTGCTAAGCACACATTCTTACACAACCATTTGCTTTACAGATAGCCCAGATAAGCATATTTTCAGCCATGTTGAGCTAGCCAGCTTTTCACATCCTGCAAAAAGACATCCAACATCTTCTAGCCACAGGTAAGACAAACCGTGGGGCTATCGAAAATCCCAAATTGGCTCGGCATCTGTGGCTCAAGTAGCTAAGGCACCAGCCACATACACCTGAGCTGGTGATTTCAAATCCAGCCCAGGCCCACCAAATAACAATGACAGCTGCAACCAAAAAATAGCCAAGCTTTGTAGCGGGCCCCTGTAGTCCCAGCCACTTGGGAGGCGGAAGCAGGAGACTCGCTTGAGCCCAGGAGTTGGAGGTTGCTGTGAGCTGTGATGCCACAGCACTCTACCCAGGATAACAGCTTGAGGCTCTGTATCAAAAAAAAAAAAAAAAAAACCCCAATTGCTGCT
>CAUYRH010017125.1:0-10724 GCA_963574655.1 Perodicticus potto
TCACAGCTCACAGCAACCTCCAGCTCTTGGGCTTAGGCGATTCTCTTGCCTCAGCCTCCCAAGTAGCTAGGACCACAGGCGCCCACCACAATGCCCGGCTATTTTTTTATTGCAATTTGGCCGGGGCCGGGTTTGAACCCAACACCCTCGGTATTTGGGGCCGGGGCCCTACTCCCTGCGCCCCAGGCGCCGCCCCCCCCCCCCCACTGAATATTTTTGATAGGTTTGTTGAAGATCAAATGACGATAAGTAGCTGGGTTCATCTCTTGGTTCTCTATTCTGTTCCATAAATCTACCTCCCTGTTTTTGTGCCAGTACCATGCTGTTATCATCATTATAGATTTATAATATAGACTTAAGTCTGGTAACGTGATACCTCCTGATTTGTTCTTATTTCTGAGTAATGCTATTCGAGGTTTTTTCTGATTCTATATAAAATGAAGTACTATTTTTTCAAGTTCTTTAAAGTATGACAATGGTGCTTTAATAGGGATTGCATTAAATCTGTAGATTGCTTTGGGTAGTATGGACATTTTAACAATATTGAGTCTTCTCAGTCATAAGCATGGTATGTTTTTCCATTTGTTAAAATCTTTAGCTATTTCTTTTCTCAGAGTTTCATAGTTCTCTTTATAGTGATCTTTCATGTCCTTTGTTAGGTAAATTCCCAAATATTTCATCTTCTTTGGCACTATTGTAAAAGGAATAGAGTCCTTGACTGTATTTTCAGTTTGACTATTGTTGGATATATAAAGCTAATGATTTGTAAGTATAGATTTTGTATCCTGAGACACTGCTGTATTCCATGATCACTTGTAAGTTTTGAAGTTGAGTCCCTAGGATTTTCCAGGTATAGAATCATATTGTCAGCGAAGAGTGAGAGTTTGATCTCCTCTGACCCTATTTGGATACCCTTGATCGCCTTCTCTTGCCTGATTGCTGTGGCTAAGACTTCCATTACTATGCTGAATAGGAGTGGAGACAGTGGGCATCCTGGCCTCGTTCCCAATCTGAGTGGAAATGATTTTTTTCTTATAATATGCTTGTCACATCAAGTTTAATCTGGCTTCATAGTATGAGCTTAAAAATAATCTATCAATAAATCTATCACCTATTTGATGTCAGTGTATCAAGTTTGTTTATAGTATTGTTCAAATCCATAAAGAATTTTAATAAGCTTATATAATCAATTACTGAGAAATGGTGCTAAATTTCCTATTATGATTTTAGATTTATTTCTGTCAAATTTTCCTTTTTTATTTTTACTTTACATACTGTATTTATATATTCTGATAGTATGTTTGCCTTTTATCATGATAAACCTTTTATCATTGTAAAATGTTCTTTAATTATTTTTTCCTCAAACCTTTGTTTTCTTATGTTAATAAACCAATACCAGCTATGCTTTACATTCATAATATGTCTTTTTTCCATCCTTTTTTTTTTTCAGTGTTTATGAATTCTTCTATTTAAGGTATGCCTTTTGAAAATAGCATGTATAGGCGGCGCCTGTGGCTCAGGAGGTAGGGTGCCTGCCCCATGTACCGAGGGTGGCAGGTTCAAACCCACCCCCGGCCAAACTGCAACAACAACAACAAAAAAAGAAAATAGCATGTAAATATATATATTTTAGTATAGTATAAGTATCTTTTTCTTTTTATTAGCATTTTTAGTCTTATTTCCATTTAATGTCTCTTCTAATTCCCTAATTCTTTGTCTATCTCTATTCTGTAGTAAATCCCATACAAGAACTTCTCAATTAAGAAAAACGAAAATCCTAAATAACAAAATTCTCTCTTCAAAGTACATAGTCTACTTGACCTACCATTAACTCATTGCTTCCAAAATAAATCTCTTGGTATTATATTTTTTTTTTTTTTTGATATCAATTGCATATTTACTCCAATGGGGCTTGGTATTATATTTTAATAATTTCTCATTCTCCTCAATATAATTCTACTGATTACTTACAAATATCTGAATTAAATTTACCTTGTTCCTATATGATTACAAAAACACTATCTTTTTATTTTATTTATTTATTTATTTATAAAGTCTTACTTTGTCACCCTCCGTAGAGTGCTGTGTCGTTGTATCTCACAGCAACCTCAAACTTTTGGGCTCAAGTGATTCTCTTGCTTCAGCCTCCCAACTAGCTGGGACTTACAGATGCCAGCCACAATATCTGGCTATTTTTAGAGCTGGTATCTGGCTCTTGCTCAGGCTGGTCTGGAACTGGTGAGCTCAGGCAATCCACAGGTCTCAACCTCTCAGAGTGGTAGGAGCTACCACGCCTGGCCCAAAAACACTATCTTGAAGGATTGAAAACAAATCTTTCCCTCATTCTCTTTTCACATTTTGCTTATCAAGAGACTTGCTTAGAAAGTGATTTCTACTAAATTTTGCTTTCACTAAATTTCCCCAGCCAATTGTCAATTTGATTATAGTAACAAGATTTAAAAAACTGTATATTGCTAGTTCCATTTGATAGCTCCCCATTTGTGAAAGAAATTAGTATATACATATTGAATACAACCTTTTGGCTAAATCTCTGAACTAAATACAGTTTTCATGATTAGAGAGGCAAGCACATTATTGTAGCTATCAGTTTCTTAATAATTTAAACAGAAGACTTAATCAGAATCTTCTGTTATTAATGTAAAGTTGGTTACAATTGACTTGTAAAATATATTTCTGCTACTAATATATCATAATTAATTATCTTGTTTATTTGGTTACTCGAAGAATGTAAGCTCTGTAAGGGTATGGGCCTTGTTTCTCTAGATTCTGACGTGTAATATCTATTTGTTATTAATTAGTAAATACATACTAAATTCTTGAGTGATAGTAGACACAAAGGTTGATTACTTATTGCAAGAAAGAGAAGCTAAGATTTTTTAAGTGCGCATGTAAATGAGAAAATGCAAACTTTTTAAAAAGATGGAATGAGATTATATATAAACAGATGACAAAGTTCCATCTAAATAAAATCTTGCAGAGTTCTAAGAATTTACAGATCTATGAAATTTTTATGTGGTGAAAAATTAAAATTACAGGTGTGGAAACTCAGTGGGTGAGGAAGGTGCTAATCAGACAGTTTATTTTATACTGTGGATTCAGCTGATTAAAAAGAATTTGTTTTAATATTTAAAAGTCAATCTGATTTAGTAATGTTGTATTAATTTATTTACTATAAATTTGGAGGAAATGGCTTTGTATTTTATAATTTTTTTTTGTTGTTTGTTTGTTTGTAGGGACAGATTCTCACTTTATTGTCCTCAGTAGAGTGCTGTGGCATCACACAGCTCACAGCAACCTCCAACTTCTGAGCTTAGGCGATTCTCTTGCCTCAGCCTCCCAAGTAGCTGGGACTACAAGGCACCCGGCTGTTTTTGTTTTGCAGTTTGGCTGAGGCTGGGTTTGAACCCGCCACTTTCGGCATATGGGGCTGGTGCCCTACTCGATGAGCCACAGGTGCTGCCCTGTGTTTTGATAATTTTTTAAATGCATGTTTGTGGGGCGGCGCCTGTCTCAGTGGGTAGGGCGCCAGCCCCATATTCCAAGGGTGGCCAGTTTGAACCCGCACCGGCTGGCTAAAACAGCAGTGACAACTGCAACAAAAAATAGCTGGGCGTTGTGGCGGGCACCTATATTACTAGCTACCCAGGGAGGTTGAGGCAAGAGAATTGCCTAAGCCTAAGAGTTGGAGGTTGCTGTGAGCTGTGACGCAATGGCACTCTACTGAGGGGGACAAAGTGAGACTTTGTCTTAAGAAAAAAATAAAGAGGAAAATAAATGCATGTTTGCATCACTCTTTTTATATTTTTTATTATTTATTTATTTATTTATTTATTTTTTGAAGTTTTTGTCCAGGGCTCAGTTTGAACCCACCACCTCCAGCATATGGGGCTGGTGCCCTACTCCTTTGAGCCACAGGCGCCACCTTGTTTGCATCACTCTTAATAAATTGGTGTGTTATGAAAACGTGTATGCATAAAAAAATCAATTATAAAAGGACTCATCATTGTATATCCGATTCATCCCCCTTTTTAAAAATTATTCAGGCCAGGCTCGGCGCCTGTGACTCAATGGGCTAAGGCGCCAGCCACGTACACCTGAGCTGGCAAGTTCAAATCCAGCCCGGGCCAGCCAATCAACAATGACGGCTGCAACCAAAAAATGCCCGGCATTGTGGCGGGCGCCTGTAGTCCCAGCTACTTGGGAGGCAGAGGCAGGAGACTCGCTTGAGCCCTGCAAATTGGAGGTTGCTGTGAGCTGTGATGCTACAGCACTCTATCCAGGGTGACAGCTTGAGGCTCTGTCTCAAAAAAAAAAATTATTCAGGCTAGATGTGGTGGTTCGTGCCTGTAATCCTAGCACTCTGGGAGACCGACAGGTTGGGTTGCAGGAGCTCAAGTGTTCCAGACCAGCCTGAGCAAGTGAGAGACCCTGTCTCTAAAGCTAGCTGGTCATCGTGGCTGGCAGCTGTACTCATAGCTACCTGGGAGGCTGAAGCAAGAGAATTGCTTGAGCTCAAGAGTGTGAGGTTGCTGTGAGCTATGACACCATGACACTCTGTGGAGGGTGACAAGGTGAGACTCTGTCTCAAAAAAATAAATAAGTAAATAAAATAAAGTAAATAATTCAATTTATACAAAAGTAATTGATTTAGTTTTTTTTTTTTTTTTTGAAGACAGATTCTCACTATGTTGCCTTCGGTAGAGTGCTATGGCATCACAGCTCATAGCAACCTCAAACTCTTGGGCTCAAGTGATTCTCATGCCTCAGCCTCCCGTAGCTGGAACTACAGGCACCTACCACTATGCCCAGCTATTTGTTATTGTTGTTGTAATTATCATCTGGGCCATGTTGGAACCTGCCAGCCTCAGTGTATGTGGCTGGTGCCCTAACCACTAACCTACGGATGCAGAGCCATAGATTTTTTTTTTTTTTTTTTTGAGACAGAGTCTTACTCAGTGTAGTTCCATAATGTCATAGCTCTCAGCAACCTCAAACTCTTGGACTTAAGTGATTCTCTTGCCTCAGCCTCCCTAGTAGCTGGGACTACAGGTGCCTGCCACAATGACGGGCTCTTTTAGGTCTTGCTCTTTCTCAAGCTGGTCTTGAACCTGTGAGTTCAACCTCAGCCTCCCAGAGTGCTAGGATTACAGCATGAACCACCATGCCTGGCCCAGTTGTATAATGTTTTTTTTTTTTTGTAGAGACAGAGTCTCACTTTATCGCCTTCGGTAGAGTGCCGTGGTGTCACACAGCTCACAGCAACCTCCAACTTCTGGGCTTAGGCCATTCTCTTGCCTCAGCCTCCCGAGTAGCTGGGACTACAGGTGCCCGCCACAACGGCCAGTTATTTTTCTGTTTTGCAGTTAGGCTGAGGCTGGGTTTGAACCCGCCACCTTCCTTATATGAGGCCGATGAGCCACAGGCTCAGCCCCAGTTGTGTAATTTTTTAGTAATACATTTGTTGCATTAAGCAGAGCTAAATTTGTTGCATTAAGCACACATATGGGTATATTATAGCTCAAAATGTAATAGAGGATGTGTAGTTCCTAAAGAGTCCATTAAGTAATAATGGAATACTTCTGGACTTAGTGCTTTGAATTTTCTTTGTAGCTTATTCTAGGAACATGATTTAATTAGTTTATAACTATGTAGTATGTCCAAGCTATTTATAAATAATACTATTTGTGTGTGATTCTGTAATATATTTAGTCATATCTGTCTCTTCCATTCATCCCGTTTTTGTGGTTTCTTTGTTTTTAGGATCATCATGCCTCAAGTTAAAAACACAAAAAAGTCTCTTATACCTCAGATTTCTTGTTTAGCAAGTGAATCTTATAAACAGCTGGATGTTTTGCCTGACAAACTAAGAGCGAAACTACTTCCATTCCAGAAAGAGGGCATCACTTTTGCCCTCAGAAGAGATGGCAGGTAAAGTACTTCTTTTAAAAATATGTTAAAAATGTTAAATTTCTGGCAAAGCTCTGTTCAACCTATTGTTTCCATGTATCCCTAGTGTTTTGTTTGTAGCATTGATTGTGATTAAGTTAGAAATATATTGACCTGATTCTGATTTCTTAAGAAAGTACGTTCAGTTGCTCTAAGTACTTGAGTACCTGACAGTCTGAGCATCTCAAATTTCCATTGCATTTTTATTCATTACATTTTCCCACTTAGGTCAGCAGCTGCTGGGTGTATCTTACTACTACCTTATTTTACTATCTATGTTTCTTATTTTTAAATTTCATAATGGTTGTATGAGCTCTTTCATTAAATCCAACCATTATGTGTTTTTCCGTATTTTGTTGTTGTTGTTTTGTACAGATAGAGTGTTACTTTATCACCCTCGCTAGAGTGCCGTGGCATCACACAGCTCACAGCAACCTCCAACTCCTAGGTTTAGGCGATTCTCTTGCTTCAGCCTCCCGAGCAACTGGGACTACAGGTGCCCACCACAGAGCCCGGTTTGAACCCACCACCCTCAGTGTATGGGGCCAGTACCCTACTCACTGAGCCACACCTGCCACCTGACAATACTATTCTTAAAAATATGGAAAAACATATAATGGTCGGATTTAATGGAAGAGCTCATATAACCATAGGTACCCTTCTCATTAGCCAGTTTGAATCAAGCGGGAGATGCTATTCTGTTGCAGGAAGACGAGGCCCAAGGGAGAGAATGAGCACCCAAACACCACATTTATAAGAGGAAGGGCTTTATTCACCAGCCGGGAGCTTACGCATAGAAGAATTTCAAATGGCTGCACTCCCTGTCTGGCTTGTTCTTTCCCTTTTTATCGACAGTCAAAAAGTTCTACCCCAGCTCGGCACCTGTGGCTCAACGGGCTAAGGCGCCAGCCACATACACCTGAGTTGACAGGTTCGAATCCAGCCTGGGCCAGCCAAACAACAATGACGGCTGCAACCAAAAAATGGCCGGGCGTTGTGGCGGGCACCTGTAGTCCCAGCTACTTGGGAGTCGGAGGCAGGAGACTCGCTTGAGCCCAGGAATTGGAGGTTGCTGTGAGCTGTGCTGCCAGAGCACTCTATCCAGGGTGACAGCTTGAGGCTCTGTCTCAAAAAAAAAAAAAAAAAAAAAAGTTCTACCCCACAGCTACCCTTCTTATTTGCCAGTTAGAATCAAGCGGGAGATGCTATTCCAGCCCCTACAGAAATACAGGATTTCACAGAACTGGGAAATTTCCAAGTTCCAGGAAGTTAAGTTTACAAATTCCCAAGGGCTAAGTCACCATGGAGCGGACCCTGCATGTGTGTCTTTGTGCTCTCCTTGAGAAGACCTGTTCTCCTCGACTTCACCCTTCTTGGGTATCGTCTCTCAGTCCCAGCTACTCGGAGACTAAAGCAAGAGACTTGCTTGAGCCCAGGTGTTTAAGGTTGCTGTGAACTGTGATGCCATGGCATTCTACCGAGGCTGACAAAGTGAAACTCTGTCTCCAAAACAAAAGAATACTTTCCTTTATTTAGAACTTATGTCTTTCCTTTTTTTTTTAAATGAAAATATGATGTTACTAGTTGAAATTTCCTGTGATATTGATGTGAAAATGAAATTAGCATTGTATTATTTCTCATCTAATTTATTTTGCTAGACTGAGATAATATTTTAAGGATATGTCTTATTTTTGTCTTTTTTTTTTTTTTAGACATATTTTTACTTTGTCACCCTGGGTAGAGTGCTAGGGGCTTCATAGTGATACCAGAATTTTGCTCTTTAGTAGGTACTTGTGTAGCAGGAAAACCGACGCAGACAGAAGACTCCAGGCACCAGTCTATAGAGGAAGCAGCGAGTTTATTCCGGCCAGGAGACTCGGCGGACTAGTGTCCTAAAAACCGAGCCCCCCAACCCAATCTCTTGCCTTTCTTTTATACATTTTTTAGGGCTAGGGTGTACGTGAGAGTCATGAAGGATGTGAGGTACGTGACAAACGTGAAAGTCGTGGGACTCGAGGGAAGGACAGCTCTGCCCACGCCCTTGACTTTGGGCGGGTTACCTGTCTTCAAGGGCAAGGGAAGATTAAGGAAGTCGCAAGGTTACTATCTAGGCCCAGCGCCTTCCAAGAGAAAGATATACAGATAACAGAGACATTTGCTACAGTGGAGTGTTAACAGACTGTTTGGCTAATGCCTGTACCAAGTGGCCAGGACAGATCTTTAGCTCAACCTTTACTTTCCTGCCTTACTTGGTCTCGGAGATTCAAAGAATGAACCCACAGACCACACATCAGTGGTAAGATAGGACTTTTATTAGAAGTTAGAAAGGAATACAGAAAAAATAAAAAGCACCAGAGCTTCTGAAAGGGGGAAAATACTGAAGAACTCCCTCGGGAGTCTCCATGTGTGCTCTTTTATCTAGGGGTCTTAAGTCTAGAGGATTACACATGGCTAGTAGTTGGTCCTTTACAGTCTTTGTTCCTGAGAAGGGATTAGGGTGTGTGTTGGTACCCAAGGAGGAACCATCCAAAAAACCATCTCAGGCTGCTTTGTTCTTGATCTTATCAGAGCCCAGAGGGTGTGTCCAGAAAAAAGCAGTCTGTTTGTACTTGGAAATGGGGGTCTGACCTCTGAGCTCACTTGGGCCTAGAGAATGGGGGGACTGCCCTGAGTAGTAGAATCCTGTATCAATACCTCACAGCAACCTCAAACTCTTGGACTCTAGCTGTCCTCTTCCCTCAGTCTCCTAAGTGGCTGTCCCTACAGGCTCTGGCCACAACACCAGGCTATTTTTTTAGAGGCAATGTCTCACTCTTGCTCAGGCTGGTCTTGAACTCCTTTGCTGAAGCAATCCACCTGCCTCAGCCTCCCAGAATGCTAGGATTACAGGCGTGAGCCACCTCGCCCAGCCTTTAGTTTTTCTGTTTCTAGTAGAAATGGGGTCTCACTCTTGCTTAGGCTGGTCTAGGACTCCTTAGCTCAAGCAATCCACCCACCTTGGTTCCCAGAGTGCTAGAATTACAGGTATGAGCTACCATGCCCAGTCTCTGATGACAAAATTTAATACCTATTCATATGCTTAATCAGAGACATTATTGTTTGTTGTCTATCTGCCTTTTTCTCATTGTTTTGTAGGAGCCTTTGTCAGATTTATATTCTGGATGTGAGTGTTTTGTCAGGTAAATGTATTGCAAATAGGCGGCACCTGTGGCTCAGTGAGTAGGGTGCCAGCCTCATATACAGAGGATAGTGAGTTCGAAGCCAGCCATAGCCAAACTGCAACAAAAACAACAAAAAGTAAATAAATAAAAGTCTTTAAAAAAATAACTAAATGTATTGCAAATAAATTTTTTTTTTTTTAGAGACAGAGTCTCACTTTATTGCCCTTGGTAGAGTGCTGTGGCCTCACTGCTCACAGCAACCTCCAGCTCTGGGGCTTAGGCAATTCTCCTGTCTCAGCCTCCTGAGTAGCTGGGACCACAGGCGCCTGTGACAAAGCCCGGCTACTTTTTTGTTTCAGTTTGGCTGAGGCCAGGTTTGAACCTGCCACCCTCGGTATATAGGGCTGGAGCCCTACTCACTGAGCCCAAGGCACCACCCTGCAAATACATTTTTTAAGACTGATTTGCCTTTTCGTTGCCTTAATGATGTCTACGGATAAGTGGAAGTACTGAATTTTAATGGCGTCTTTAGTAATCTTTATCAGTATTGTTTCTATGATTAGTATTTATTGGGTCCTATTTTAGAAGTGTTTGTCTACTTCAAGGTCATTAAGAGAATTTTCTGTACTTTCTTTCAAAAGCTTATTTTATTTGTTTATTTAGTTATTTATTGAGACAGAACCTTTCTTTGTGCGTGGGCTAGAGTGCCCTAGTCTCAACCTAGCTCACAGCAACCTCCAACTACTGGGCTCAAGTGATCTCCCACCTTGTCCTCTGAAAGCACTGGGATTACAGATGTGAGCCACCATGCCTGATCTGAATTATTCTTACATTTAATTTAATCACTTTCCATTTATTTTACTCTCAATTATTCCTTAATGTATTTATTTTTTAGTGAGGTTTTATAGTTTTTACATATATAAATAAATTTATTCCCAGGTATTTAAAATTTTGGATCCTATTATAAATTGCCTTTTTCCCTTTTAGCTGTTTTAAATTTTTCTCTTCATCTCACTATGCAAATTAAGTGCCCTGGTGTGGTTTTTCTTTGCATTTGTTCTTCTTGATTCTGTGAGTCTGTTACCAGAATTTCTTTCTTTTCTTTTTCTTTTTTTTTTTTTTTTTAAAGACAGAACCTCAAGCTGTTGCCCTGGGTAGAGTGCTGTGACAATACAGCTCACAGCAACTTCCAACTCCTGGGCTCAAGCGATTCTCCTGCCTCTGCCTCCCAAGTAGCTGGGACTACAGGCACCTGCCAGAACGCCCGGCTATTTTTTTTTTTGGTTGCCGCCGTCATTGTTGTTTGGCCGGCCTGGGCTGGATTCGAACCTACCAGCTCAGGTGTATATGGCTGGTGCCTTAGCTGCTTGAGCCACCGGCGCCAAGCCCGGAATTTCTTTTCTTCAGTAGGTTCTTGGCTTTGGGAATTTGAAAAATGAACCCAAGGACCACAGATGAGTGGTAAGACAGGATTTATTAGACAGAAAGGAATGTAGAAGGGGTAAAAAGCACCAGAGCTTCTGGCAAGGGGAAGATCCAAGTCTGAAGTCTCAGCCTCTGTCCTTTGTCTAGGGGAAGATACACTTTTGAGAATTA
>CAUYRH010017126.1:0-82554 GCA_963574655.1 Perodicticus potto
TTTGGAGGCTTAAGTGGGTGAGAATCCATTGAACCCAGGAGTTCAAGGCTGCAGTGAACTGTGATTGCACCACTGCACTCTAGCCTGGGTGATAGAATGAGACCCTGTCTCTTAAAAAAAAATAATTAGAAATTAAAAAAAACATTTAGAATTCATCCTCCTGGGCTCGGCGCCTGTGGCTCAACGGGCTAAGGCGCCAGCCACGTACACTTGAGCTGGTGGGTTCGAATCCAGCCCGGGCCCACCAAACAACAATGACGGCTGCAACCAAAAAATGGCCGGGTGTTGTGGCGGGCACCTGTAGTCCCAGCTACTTGGGAAGCGGAGGCAAGAGACTCGCTTGAGCCCAGGAATTGGAGGTTGCTGTGAGCTGTGATGCCACAGCACTCTATCCAGGGTGACAGCTTGAGGCTCTGTCTCAAAAAAAAAAAAAAAGAAATCCTTATATTCAAATCAAAGATGCACAGAAGCAAAAATAAAGGGGGTACTATAATCTTCAAAGATGGGGAGTAAGTGAAAAAGAAGTGGAGAATATTCTTCTGGGTAATTCTGCGCCCCCACCCTCCATCCAAGAAATACCAAGAGCATTAAGCCACTTCCTCTTACTTGGCGGTTACGTGGGTACTCAGGATCTGGTCAAAATCATTGGCCGTTTGTGGAGCAGGGGACAGAGGACTTGAAAACAACGTGAAAATGTCGTAGGCTGGTTTGGAGCCTGCTTAGGGTAGTGAGTCACTCAGTGTTTCTCAGCTTCTCTCTTCCCCTCTTGCTTTTCCTCCTCTCTTTGAGCCGGTTTCGCTCTGAGAGTACAGGCTTGGCACCCTCTTACCCAAGAACTGATTAGTTCCTAAAAGAAGCAGTGAGTTGATTGCTTACAGAGATGATGTAAGCTTTGCTCTGGGGTACATCAACTTGGATTTCTCATGCTTTATCTTATAAAGCCTAAATTAACAGCTGGTTTGGTTTGAGTTCTCCGGGATCTGACTAAGGGATTAGAGTCCATTCTCAAGTGAGTCAATCTAGTTTAATTTATTTCAGGTCTATCAAAAAAGATCAATCAAAGCTCTTTTGAAAGTAAAGCTATAATCGGTGTGCACACTTATAAGTCA
Organism: Perodicticus potto; assembly: GCA_963574655.1. NCBI lineage: Eukaryota > Metazoa > Chordata > Mammalia > Primates > Lorisidae > Perodicticus > Perodicticus potto. The sequence continues at coordinate 1,110 of CAUYRH010017126.1, forward strand.
CTGTTGTTGCACTTGGTGTTTCTCTCTGGTGGAAAAATGCTCGGGCTGTGGTTAAGAGGATGTATTAGAACATTTTTTTCTGTGCACCTCCCTTTTTTGCAACCTTTACACCTCCCTGGGAATATTTTGAGAGAGTGTCATTTTGAGAACTCCACTCAGGTGGGAGCTGCCCTGATCTCCTACTCCGGTTGCTTTGAGAGTACTGTCTCCCTGGTTTGGAAATTTCTAGTTCAGTATAATTTAATACCTGGAACTGAGTAAGTCCAGCCCACTGTTTTTGCTTCTGGGCTTTTTCTTGCAGATACTGGCAGGTGAAGGGATGCGTTGAATTCTTCTTCCAGAATGTCTACAGTGAGGAATTACTCATGGTATTCTTGGTTATGGGTAATCTAGGCTTTCCTGAGCACTGGAAGCTACAAGTGGCCCTGCATTTCTTGTTTCCATTTACAAAGTATTTACAGAGCCCCTATGAGTACCTAAGAACTATTCTAGATGCCCATGATGTATATACCAAGAAAAACATCAATAAGAAAGTGTGGTTAAGAGCTTGGCTCTAGATCCTTCTTTGAATCCTGACTTTGTTACTTTGTAACTTTTTATGGCCTTGAGCAAAGATTTCCCTAAACCTCAGTTTCCTTGTCTGTAAAATTAGCATAGTAAAACTCTTTCAAAAGATAGTGTCTTGGCTGAGCGCCCGTAGTTCAATGGTTAGGGCGCTGGCCACATGCTCTGGCACTGGTGGGTTTGAACAAAAAAAAAATAGCTGGTGTTGTGGCTGGTGCCTATAGTCCCTGCTACTAGGGAGGCTGAGGCAAGCAAATCACTTGAGCCCAAGAGTTTGAGGTTGCTGTGAGCTATGATGCCATGGCATTCTACTGAGGGTGACAAAGTGAGACTCTGTCTCAATTAAAAAAAAAAAAAAAAAAAAAAGACTGTGTCTTTTGCCTTTATTTTTTAAGCCACATTGGGGGAGTTTCCAGGAATGAAAAACTTTTTTCCCCAAATGCATTCAACAGAAACATCCTTCTTCCTGCCATCTCTCCACACTGCCATAGTGGTGTGTGTGAAAGTCCTGGGTATTGCTCTCAAAGAGCATCAACAGTGCAGAAAAGAGAAGCCATGCCAGGTTCTTACAAGGTCGTGCTCCGGGGCCCCCATCTGGTTTCTGAACGCGGGGACTTTGGCAAATTTGACGTCATGGATTATCACAGAGCTGGGAACATTGCGAAGAGCTTCGTAGGCAGATTAAACAAGTGTGGAGTTGATCAGCCCCAGATTTGATGTGCAGCTTAAAGATCTAGAAAGATGGAAGAGTAATTTGCTCCCCTTGCAGCGTTAAGTTTCCTTGTACTGACCTCAGTGGCGTCTTGGACCACAAAGAAGCAAGAAAACACACAGGAGAAAAAAGCCCAGCATTTTTTTGGGGGGATGTAATATGCCCATACAAAAATGCCTCAGTGGGAAAAAAAGAAGCTCATCAAAAGCAAATATTTGTTTAGGGTCCAAAATATGTCATTTTGTCTGGGGAAGCCTAGATAATAGTGACCCGGCCCCTGCCCTTTGGGAATTTACAGTCTATTGGGAAAAGAGAACATTAGCACAGGAGGTGGCTGAATCTGTGAATCCCATGTTTTGTTTTGTTTTGTTTTTTGAGACAGAGCCTCAAGCTGTCTCCCTAGGTAGAGTGCTGTGGCATCACAGCTCACAGCAGCCTCCAACTCCTGGGCTCAAGCGAGTCTCCTTCCTCTGCCTCCCGAGTAGCTGGGACTACAGGTGCCTGCCACAACGCCTGGCCAATTTTTTTTCTTTTTTTTTTTTTTATTGTTGGGGATTCATTGAGGGTATAAGAAACCATGTTACACTGATTGCATTTGTTGGGTAAAGTCCCTCTTGAAATCGGGTTTTGCCTCCAAAAGGTGGCACACACCAAGACCCCCCCCTTGCTCCTTCCCTCTCTCTGCTCTTCCTTTCCCCACCCCTCCCTCATTCTTTCTCTCTCTGCTCGCCTGGCTATTTTTTGGTTATAGCCATCATTGTTTGGCGGGCCAGGGCTGAATTCGAACCCGCCAGCTCAGGTGTGTGTGGCTGGCGTCTTAGCCGCTTGAGCCACCGGCGCCAAGCCCCATGTTTTGTATTCAGCTTTGGTACCACTTACCTTGGTCCAAGGCCGGCTTTGTCTTTCTTTCATTTGACTGAATGATAGTAATACGGTCACTCTCCACCTGCCTCTGATTAGTGGTTCCTTGAAGGGGTAGGCTGAGTAGCCCATTCACTCTTCTCTTACTCCTAATTCCATTTCTTTCCACAGTTGGAACCTTTGCCTTATCACTAATGCAAACATGAGTCTAGGTCTACTTTTTTTTGTGGAGACAGAGTCTCTCTTTATTGCCCTTGGTAGAGTGCCGTGGCGTCACACAGCTCACAGCAACCTCCAACTCCTGGGCTTAGGTGATTCTCTTGCCTCAGCCTCCCGAGTAGCTGGGACTACAGGTGCCTGCCTCAAGGCCCAGCTATTTCTCTCTTTCTCTCTCTTTTTTTTTTTTTTGCAGTTCGGCCGAGGCCGTGTTTGAACCTGCCACCTTCATTATATGGGGCCGGCGCCCTACTCAATGAGCCACAGGCACCGCCCCACAAGTGATTTCTTTCTGCCTCATCATTAATGACAAAAGAAAGACATCAACAATTTTTTTTTTTTTTTTTTTTTGGTGACAGAGCGTCAAGCTGTCACCCTGGATAGAGTGCTGTGGCATCACAGCTCACAGCAACCTCCAACTCCTGAGCTCAAGCGAGTCTCCTGCCTCCACCTCCCAAGTAGCTGGGACTACAGGCGCCCGCCACAACACCCGGCCATTTTTTGGTTGCAGCCGTCATTGTTGTTTGGCAGGCCCAGGCTGGATTCGAACCCGCCAGCTCAGGTGTACGTGGCTGGCGCCCTAGCCCGTTGAGCCACAGGCGCTGAGCCAACTTTTACCAGTATCGAAGTGGTTCTGACAGTATTCCATTGAGTGTGTTCAGTTAAGGGAGGGGACAGCTCACATTTTTGATGTCCTCTTGTGCTTCTGTTTAGTGTAGGAAGATGCTGAGGTTGGACTCTGGGGAACTGGGACCCTGTCAGGCTGTACGGTCACTGCATTGTTATGGAAAGGGAGAGACTGCTTTTGGGGACATAGATGGGCTTCTCTTTCAGAATGAAGATCGTTTTGCAAGTGAATCATCCAATGTGGGTTCACCGGTCGCCCTCTAATACAAAAGCTCCCTTTTTTCAAGGTCCAGCGTAGATCTGCAGCCGGGCTTCTCTGGAATTTCTCTGTCTGGCAGGAGTGACTGAGGCCTTTGCACAGGAACCAGTCGGTACCACACCAGGGTGCCTGGGCCTGACATGGGCGAGGAGCCACAACATCAGATCTGGCTCCCCTTAACAGCCCCCTTCCTGTCTCTGTCTCTGGACTTCACCATTTAAAAGAAAAAAAAAAATAGTCAAAGCACTTTAGGAAGTCTCATGCTGGGCTTCTACCTTGTCCTAGAAACAGTCTTAATTCATTTTCCCCTTTGCTTTTTCTTGAGTAGAAAGAAAAAAAAATTGATAGTCAATGCTAATAATTGTGGCCTGTAATGTAATGGGAAGTGTTTCATTGACATGCTCATGAGAGTCTGCGGCTTCATCCTCAGGCTTGGATGCTGCACTAGACTTGCCTTGAGTGTCTGCGCGAGCCTTTGATGCAGGTGGACCATATTATAAATAGGCGCGTTGCTATGGTGAGGATGGCAGGCCTTGCTTGCTGTGGGTAACCTTTCCTACCTGCTCGGACACTGTTTTAAAACACAGCGGCATGATAGCATTTCATTTAATTTGGACCAAGGTGTGGGGTAGACGAATTGTTGAGATTGAGATGTAAAATTCTTCGGTGATTATTTTTTTTGGAGGGAGGGTGGCTTTGGCTCACCTTACACTATGGGATATTTTGCAGATTGGTCTTCCTCATGATTTATTTAGAAATGTATTTTCTACTGGATGGGGTGGGGGGATGGTGATAGGCAGAAGGCTGGGCTTTCTTTTCTCCCCCCTCCTCCTTTCTCTGAACATTTCTGAGAATTTGTTGGCTTTGATGCCCAGCGGCTCGTATGGTGAAATGAAAAGTTCAGGTTGGCATGATGCAGGAGTGATTATTCCTAGTAGTATGGTCCTATTACTGTTAATAATATAAAGACAGTTGCCTGCCTCTCGGCACCCCTGCACATGGCCAACAGAACGTTGTTTCTCTGTGGAATTGGACACAGCAATGAGGCCCGGGGTCTTTTATTAGTGACTGTTCTCCTGCAAGTTCTTGGGCTAGCTCAGACAAACAGTCATTTTATTTTTCCTGTTGCTTGAAGGGCAACTTTCTTTTTTCTTTTTTTCTTTTTAGAGACAGAGTCTCACTTTGTCACCCTTGGTAGAGTGCTGTGGTGTCTTAGCTCCAGCTCTCTTGCCTCAGTCTCCCTGGTAGCTGGGACCACAGGTGCCCACCACAACACCCGGCTGTTTTTTATTGCAGTTTGGCTGGGGCTGGTTTTGAACCGACCACCCTTGGTATATGGGTCTGGCGCCTTACTCACTGAGCCACAGGCGCCGCCCTGAAGGGCAACTTTTAATTAGACTCATTCAACTCAGAACAGTTTGGGCTTGAGCAATTCTTCATCTCCCTCACCCTCTCTCCTCTATATACCCTCATTCCTTAAAATTTGGGGCAGAGATGCAATCTTAGGGTCCTAAAAGTTGTTAAAAATTTAACCAGCCAGCTGCTTCTAGGTCGTTCATATTTTCGAGGCAGTTTCTTATCTGTAAAATGGGAATAATGTTTCCTTACTCATCTGAGTGGGTAATTTTGAGCTAAGGGAGATGAAGTTTGTTGGAAGAAGCACTCTGGGGAAAAGTGTTACCAGAGGCAGCATGTTCAGTTGGACATGGTGCCACTCGTGTTTTGGTCAGTTGGCATCTGTGCATTTTTCTAGCTCAGCATTGCCCTCTCCTTGTGACCCTTTCACCAAGGTGAGCGCTGCAGCCTTCCTCTGGAGCTCTCAGGTTCCGGATCCCTTCTTCTAAGTGGAGAGTATTCGACAAACTGGGGCTCCAGACTGGGGCCATCTGGCTTCTCTCACACCGTTGGGGACTCAGTTTCCCTCTGTAGGCAGTCAGGATGCTTCAGAGATCTTGCTAGAGGGGTATACTGCCTGTATGCACGGTGAGGATGTAGGGACGGTGATCTCTCTACGGGGTGGTCCCTGTCACCCTGCCAAGGGGCTGTGTCACCTTGGAGCAGGTTGGTGTGGACTGCTGTTTCCCTGCTAAAGGCCTCTGGCTGTGTGTTCAGGTCTGTCTGGGACCTTTTTTCCCTTATGCTTTTTGGGGAGGGGGCGTAGGAAGGAGTAGTGCATGCTGGAGGCTCTGCCTCCCGGCCTCACCCCGGTGATCCTGTGAATTGTGCCTCTGATTTCCACACTGAAACCGCACAGTGAAGGTGAAGGGAGGGGCACAGCAGGCCTGGTTGTCAGGGCCGGGGAGCCGTGAAATGCTGTGAAGTGTGCATTGCGCTGAAACCCGGGCCGCGTATAGACCTCAGGATGGGCTGGCTTATGGATTTATTTAGAAGTATTTCTAGAGAGTAACCTCATTGGCTAAAAAGCGTGTGTGAACAAGAGCTCCGTTGTTCGTTCCCAGCCCTGTTGCCTTGGCAGGCTGCGGACTCCAGGCAGCCTGTTGGTCAGGCCTTCAAGAGTAGGGAGTGGGGGGTGGGAGCCCGACCGGTTCAGAGCCCACCTCCTTTCAGGACCCCCCATGCCAACCCCAGAGAAAGCTGTGCCATCCATCCCCTCGGGCTCTGGGCTTGGGCAACCTGGAAAGCAGAGAATGCACCCCAGTAGGATGGATCCCATCCACACACTGCCCTCGCCTCCACTCCCCAGCCCTGGGAGGGATTTACGCCCTCTGGGGGGGACACCCAGACCTGACAAAGAGACCTTTGTTGGAGCTGGAGGTGAGAATCTGTGGGTGTTGGGATTCCTGGGTTCGAGTTCCAGCTTACTGCCAATTGCCTGAGCGCTGGGCTAACATTCTGGAATGAAGAGGAGTGCAGCCTGCCCAGCAGGGCCTGCGGGAGCCGCGGCTGCAGGGCATAAGACCTCGTTGCCTTTGCCAAGTGCACGGAGCTCGGAGACAGAGTCCTAGGACAGGGGGTAGGAGGTGGTGGCTTGAGGAAGACTCCATGTTGTGGTTCCGGCCCCTGGAAACCTCTCTCGAAGACTAGACCTCTGAGCTGCCCCACTTTGAGCTGCTGGAATACAGTGTTACCTTTCTTATACTTCTCCTGTTTCCCCGACTTTGCTGATCGTGCAACTCTTACCTGGCTCAAAATTGGGATTTATCATGTGTCCTCTGCCCAGCCCATTCAGTGAATCAGAGTCTGTGGTGGGGGGGACCACCTATGAATGTGCCTTTAGTTAAACTTGCTTGTAAAAATGCTTTCACCGTGGACTGTTCCCCGCTTTTGCTTTTGCTTTGCATGGGGCCTCTATATGGAGATTGCAGAGTTCCTCAGAGTACACTAGGATTTGTACTCTGTAAGTGCCCCACCGAGCTCTTAAAACATAGCGTTGGCACGATGGTGGCCTGGTGCAGGAGAGGGACTAGGCAAAAACCACACCTCTGAAGCTGTGGTTGTTGTTAACAAAACCTCAAGGTTCATTCTTTTCTGAAAGTAACAGCTCTACTGAGATACCTAGAAACTATAAAATTCACTTATTTGAAGTGTTTAACTTAGTGATTTTTTAGTACGTCCACAGATTTGTGCAGCCATCTGCAATATCTAACCCCAGACCATTTGGTCACTGCCCTCAGAGAAACCTCGGACCCATTAACAGTCACTCCTTATTTCCTCTCCCCTCAGCCCCTGGCAATCACTGTGGATTGGCCTGTTCCTGACTTTTCATGTAAATGGAATCGTAAACCATACGGCCTTTTCACATAGCATAATGTTTTCAAGGTTCATCTTAGTGCTGTGGCACGGATTAGTGCTTCATTTCTTTTTATGGCCAACAATATTTTATCCTATGGATGGACCACACTTTGTTTATCCAGTCCCGGTTTCGGCTGTTATCAGTAATGTTGCCATGAACATTTGTGCACAAATTTTGGTACTGTATATGTTGTCATTTCTCTTGGGGTCTTGGGACCACTCAGTTTAGCTTTACGAGTAACTGCCATACTTTTAACAGTTGGGTTCTACTAGCTGGGCCTTGTGGCGAGTGCTTGTAGTCTCAGCTACTTGGGAGGCTGAGGCAGGAGGGTTGCTCAAGCCCAGGAGTTTGAGGTTGTCGTGAGCTATGATGCCACAGCACTACCCAGGGCAATAGAGTGAGACTCTGTCTCAAAAACCAAAAAAACTCCTTGGGTTCTATGACACACATGAGTGTGTTAGCCAAGACAGCAAAATATGACTTTTGATCACCAGAGACAGTATAAAGATTGCCTATTTAAAAAGGTGTTTTAGGAGGCTGAGGCAAGCAGATCACTTATGACTAGCGGTTCTAGGCCAGCCTGGGCAATACAGCAAGACCCCTATCTCAAAAAAATGGTGGTCATGTTAAACCCACCCACCATCCCTTGTTCTAATTGGATGGACACCCACTTGTTGCATATTTTTCCTGCAGGAGTTCATAATGCAACCATAGGGGGCTCTTAGAAAAGAAAAGCCTCCTCTCTGGGTCAGTTTAATCAGCTTCTCTAGCTGATAGAATTGCAGCCTGATTTTCACAGATTGGTGTTGCCTGCTTCTCTCCTTTTCTCTTCATGGGTGAGGAGAAAAGGCACAGATGGGGTTGGTCATGTGAACCAGAAGGAATTAACAGGTATTACAAACATTCTCCCATGGGGAAGCCCCTGGGCTGCTCTTTGGCTAGAGGGGAACCAGGAGAGTGGAAGGAACTTGGGAGAAGTTTGACTTATGGTTGGAATGGAGGAAGGAATCTCCTAATATATGCAAAAATTGGCCTTACTTACCTAGGGGCAGGTGCTGAGAGATTTGTAGGTCTGCCAACAGGGGCTGGAGTCTGTTTGTTTTGAGATAGTCTCACTCTGTCACTCTGGTAGCGTGCTGTGGCATCATAGCTCACAGCAACCTCAAACTCCTGGGTTCAAGTGATCTTTTTGCCTCAGCCTCCTGAGTAGCTGAGACTACAGGCTCTTGCCACAATGCTCGGATATTTTTTTTTAGATACGGGATCTCACTCTTGCTCAGGCTGGTCTGGCACTCCTAAGCTCAGGCAGCCCACCCTTCCTGGCATCCCAGAGTGCAAGGATTACAGGTCTGAGCCGCCACGCTCCGCCTTGGAGTGCTTGGTTGGTACTTCTCTGGTTTGGTCCTGGAGCTGGGAGCGCCCACCTGCTCGCTCCTGGCAGAGGTGGTCCTTGTTCCTGCAGTTCTGTGGACACCCACGCTGCATGGGGAAGAGGGGAGCTGGGAGCGGGAGATACCAGTCTGTGTCCGCTCTTCCTGAGTCCCTTATGGCCTTAGGCAAGTGTCCCCACATCAGGCAGCTTAGAACGAGGGATTGATCTGGAAGGACCTTTTCACCTGGGCTAGTCTGTGGTTCAAATCGGCTTCTCTGAGCTACGGGTGCTGAGCTGAGCAAATAAGAATTTAATGAGAGTAGGTTGATTGAGAGAGACCACAGGTACATTAGCATTTTACAATGCTGGTGGAAAAAGCATGCTTGTCTTGATGTGAGCTGCAGTATTTTGTTTCGAAATTTCAAATAACACAAAGGGAGGGTTTGAGAAGTTTTTTGTTCATCTAAGAGGTGGTGGGTTGAAGGCTGAGAAACCCCAGGCCAGGGATCAGGGGGACCCACTGTGAGGATGTGGAGATGCTGTATGTTTGCTGATAGGCACTCTTCTGTCACCCAGAGGCAGAAAAGGGCCAAAGGCCTGTTGGGTTCATTGGGAGGAGGCTTGTAGAGCTGTTGCCTTTTGAGAAGGAGTTGGCACCAACTCTGTTTCCTTGGGAAGAGTGGCCAGGGACCAGAGTAGCCTGGTTGGTCTAATGACGTCCTCTGAAGAACCCTTCCTGGGGACATCAGGGGTGTTGGTCCTGCTGTCCAGGGATTTCTGTTCTCAGAACTGGGGTGAAACTGAACACACTATTCCATACTGGATTTTTTTCTATTGAAACCTAGTCTCATACTTGCTGAAGTCTCAAAGGTAAGGGGTGTCCTCTTTGGCTGAACAATTTTGTCATCCACTGTGTGTTGGGATCTAATGGTACTGACATGGTTGTTTCTGTAAACTTCTTCTAATTTCTTTCTTTCTTTTTATCTTTTTTTTATTAAATCATAGCTGTGTACATTAATGCAATCATGGGGTACAATGTGCTGGTTTTATATACAGTTTGAAATGTTTCATCAAATTGGTTAACATAGCCTTCACGGCAATTTCTTAGTTATTGTGTTAAGACATTTATATTCTACACCTAGTAAATTTCACATGTGCCCTTGTAAGATGCACCGTAGGTGTGGTCCCACCAATTACCTTCCCTCCAACCATCCTCCCCCCTCCCCTACTTCTTCTAATTTCTGTTGTACTGCAACTCCCTGTGAAAGGGATGACTCATCAGATGCCTTGATAGTTAAAAAAGAACGAGGGGTACTTCGATGGTATTCTCTATTTACTGTAGAAGATGCAGAGAGCCAGATGGAGTGTGAAGTTCCTTGCTTAGTCACTTTCTGGTTGCACAAACAGGGACCTTCCTTTTGCATCTCAATTTCCTTATCTGTTAATCAAGTTGGACTGAAACAAACATTGCCAATTTTTTCGCATATGAGGACCCCTCCCACCCTCCTTCCTCTAAGGTATGCACAAGTTTTGTTAGAGGGTCACACCTATGAAAAAAAAGAAGCGAAGGCAGGATTTGTGCAGGGGAGGCCATGAGATAGTAGTGCAGCTGGGATGCAGTGGCGAAGACTCCCTTTTCACTGATGAAAAGTTTGTAGACTTTCCCTGCCTGAGAACTTAGCACCCCCGTCAGGCGTTGAGCAGCTGCCTCGCCAGGTGCTGTATAGACATTGCGCGGTTTATTTGCTGCGTGAGGCATGCAATGTGGAGTCACAGGAACAGGGAAGGCAGGCAACTCAGCTGCTGTCACACAGCTAGGCAGAGCTTAGAAGGCCCTATTTGATTTGAGCAGCTCGAGCCCTCCACCACCGCCTTGCCTCTCATCAGCATACATTTTTGTTTTTTGTGTGCCCACTGGGCACCATACTCAGTGACAGCACCTGGCTTTGTGTTACTGTCAGTCATCATAACATCTATGTCAGGTTAAGTAAGACACAGTAAGCACCCCACGGTGTGAGAGGTCGTTTGTTCCTGTGGTCTGCCCATCAGTGTGAGCTGTGCATGGATTCTGGGCCTTCTGCAGTAATTCTGTGTTTTCCCCTGGGGAATCCCCAAAGTAAGCCCCAGGCTTTCCCTATTTGTGTGGGACTTTCTGGTCAACCGGATACTTGGCTGCAGGGGAGCCTTGTCTGTCCAGGCCTGTGCAATGGGCCAGTTGAAGTGATCCTGTGTTGACTGTGTTCTATGTGGAGGAGTGGGCAGCCTTTTCATGACTTGGTGGCTTGTCGGTAGACAGGGAAGCGCCTTGTAGTGCATTAAGTATTGGGTCTGAACTACTCTGCATGCTGCTTGTGTCTTTATGGAGAGGTTTACTGTTACTCTATAACAGTACCTTGTTTCACCTTGCTGCCTTTCTTCTTGGAAGAACAAGGTACTGTGTCGATACTATCTTAGTTTGCTTTCTGGGAAGAGGGAAGGAAGCTACCTAAGACGTGAATTCCTTTGCTGGGGCTTGAGTACAGGTAAATGGGGTTGCTGGTTAGTTACTCTTATGGTATGAGTGAAAAATGGAATATTCTGAAATTTCAGTTACTTGTCATTGTAGGTAAGGCACATATAGACAACAGCCTGGCCTAAGGATTTCTCCATTTCTATAATTTGTGGTTTCTTAGCGGGTGTCTGCTATAGATCTCAGGAATTGTGGGGATCCTTGAAGACCCCAAGTATCTTGTATTTTTGGTTGCTTTTTTGTCTTATCTATAAATACCTCTATGTTGTATTAAATACACAGAGACATACAGATCAGATTCAGGAGGAACAGGCTGGAATTTAGGAGACAGGAGGCCTGATCCTGGCTGTCTTTATTCACCTCCCGGGAGCCTGTTCTCTCGTCTGTAAGATGAAGTGAAAAGTGGCCTATGTATGTCCCCCAGGCCCTGACGGTTTCCTCCAGAAGTTCTGTGCTCTGTCATTTTAGAGGGCGCCCTGAATTCTCTACATGTGGCTCTGGTGTCTTACATGTGGAGAATTCAGGTGCTCGATAGGATATTGGAAGTGCAAAGAAGGCCTACAGGTAAAGAAAATTTAGACGGTTCTTTGTAGGACAATGTAGAGAATTCAGGTGCTCGATAGGATATTGGAAGCGCAAAGAAGGTCTACAGGTAAAGAAAATTTAGATGGTTCTTTGTAGGACAGAGTAATGCTGTCCAGGAAATGTGGGCTTAGATAATATTTGAGCAGCCATCAGCTCTGAGATAGGTTTCAGCCCACGTTTGTTTTCTCCATCTGGGACGGGTCACGGACAAGGGGTAGGCAGCCACGATGGAGAGGGAACATTACGTCACCCGTGCCTTCCTGATCCACTACCCAGGTGCAGGGTGACTGAGCTCTAGGAGGAAGGAGAAAAGACAGACCTGCCTGGATTGGGGCTGGAGACCGTTGGCAGAAGAAGGTAGACAGTTAGTTATATGCCTGGAAGGGAATGGGTCATAGTGTGGCCATTCTCTTCTTTTTAATGGCGAGGAATCATTAGGCCCAAGGAGGCAAAGGGACTTGCTTGAGATCCTGCAGTTCACCCGTGGCCCAGATTTGATGAATAGCACCTAGCAGGACACCAGAGCCACTAAATCTGCCAAATGGTGCTAGGACGATGGTTTTCCTGGATAGTGCAAGCAGTGCTGTTTGCTTAGGGTGGCCTTTTGGCAATGCTGTTGTTGTCTTACCACTGGCAAACCATCCTCTGGGCCTGGAGGGGAGGACTAGGAATCCTAATTCTGTTGGAAGGCTCCGAGTACCAACCTGTCACACAGATACCTGGACGGTGCCTATCCTATGAGTATCAACTGAAGATTTGCTGCTGCACCACCTTGGATTGGACAGGCAGCTTTATTTTTGTCTTTCTGGGTATTTGATGTGGTCGGGTCCTATTTCTCTTCCAAAGTCCCCTCTGTTTCCCACTGTGCACTTCCCGGCCCTCCGCTGAGCCCTGCGGCCACAGTCTCTAAGGATTCTGCTTCTTCTTTAACTGTGTGCAGTCTGGGTCTTGGCAGCCACGACTAACTGGGTATTTTTGGAAGGCTCGGGAGGAACACAGAGCTCTGTCTGCTCTGGAGGGCGGGCCGCTGTCAGGAATGTTTCCTGCGACCTGTGTGCGCAGTGGGTGTGCCTTCCTCACCCTGCCCTTGGCCGAGGACTGTGCTGGCTTGGAGGGCAGGAGAGTGACAGACGCTCTGAGAACTCTAGGCTCTCCCAAGCCTTGGGATGGCTCATATGAAAGCGGGACCTGAAACTTTTATCACCACTGCTACAGGTGAAAGACTTTCATTTGGCTGTGCTGGTCCAACAAAGACTATTTTATTTATGTGTTTCCAAGCCCTTAAAAATTCTTTTAGGGCACATCAGTGGGGAGTTAATAGAAACTTTGAAATAAGAAAAATGCCTGCAGGGTAAGTAGAATCCCAGCCAGCCAGCTCCCAGTTCGGTGCTGTTTGTTGGTAAGTTGGTTCTCGGGGAAGCGGCTGGCTGGCTGGTGGGGTTACAGAGCTGCATCGCTAACGCCTTAGTTTTCAATCATTAGGGGCTTTTTTTACCTCCCCTCCGCTTCTTTTGGTGTGGAGGGAGGACTGCTCTAAACTTTTCCTTAGTCAGGTTAGCTCCTGACCGGAGTCCTCTAACCTTTCTGGGTTGTACCACCAAGAAAGCTCACAGGGGCTTGTGTAAGAGACAGCTGGTGTCGTGTCCTCCCCCCCACCTCCCAGCCTTGCCAAATCACCTCTAAGATACTAGTTGTTTACAAGAAGGGAGTTTTATTGTCTTCCAGTGTTGAGTGAAAATTAAACAGAAGATATGTGAATCTAAGCCTGGTTTCACTAAGATAGTCTTGTTAGTTTGTTTCTTTGCCCCCAAAAGCAATTTCCTAAAGAATTAAAAATCCCTTTGAAACACAATATTGCATTGTTGCCGATTATCAGTAGAATGCAGGAGAAGGCCCAGCTGCTTAGAGGCTGGGAGACTTGGAGCAAGTCCTGACATCTATCTGGGCCTCAGTTTTTCCATCTGTAAAATGGCACAGTAATGCCTGCCACTGAAGAGGATAGTGACTATTAAGTGTGATGACAGTTTCCATCCCCAGCTTCTGTTCTTCGGAAGAAGAAACTGGGATTTATGAAAACTGTCTGTTGTATTCAGGCTTGTGTGAGGCCTGGGACCCCCTACGGAGGTATTAAGGTGGCACACTCATACCCAGATGTTTTCAGGTCAGTAGGCTGGGCCTTGAGCTTATTGTGTGCCTGATGGACTGGCCAGCAAGGGAGATGAACTGGTCACCAAGGGAGGCAGCCGGGGCTGCTGTGTTGTTCCTTGGAGCTGCTGGGTCCAAATTTTCAAGTATACGTGGTTTTGCTCCCCGGAGAGCATTTGGTGACATCTAGAGATATTCTGGATGGTCAATCTTTGGGGGGTACTACTGGCATGTAGTGGGCAGAGGCTGGGGATGCCATAAAACAGGCTGCAGTGCACAGGACAGCTCCCAGTGACAGAGAATGGTCCAGCCACAGGCGCTGCTCTTGTGGTTGAAAAGTCCTGGTTTAGTTTCAGGGTATGTGTGTATGTGTGTTCACGTTTCCTGATCCTGGTTTAGTTTCAGGGTGTGTGTGTATATGTGTTCACGTTTCCTGACTTATGTCTCCTAAAGGAAACTTAACCTCCTTGCCGCACAGTCCCCGCTGGGGTTATCCACCTGCACCTGGTCCTGGTGTTAGGTGATGGGAACATGGACATTCAAGCATGCTGGTGACTGGCCTGTCTTCAAACTAGCCGGAAAAAGAATCATATCTGACTTGTTTAGTGGATCTATGTAGTTGTCTTTTTTCTGTTTTGAGGCTTTCTCTTTGGAAAGTACAAATATACGAAGAAAATAACAGTCACATTCTTCCCGCCACCTTTTCTCAGAAGGAGACAAATGGAAGAAGTTGTCAAAGTTCACCACTCTTTTGGCTCTGACCATTTTTTTTTTTTTTTTTTTGAGACAGAGCCTCAAGCTGTCACCCCGGATGGAGTGCTGTGGCATCACAGCTCACAACAACCTCCAATTCCTGGGCTCAAGCGAGTCTCCTGCCTCTGCCTCCCAAGTAGCTGGGACTGCAGGCGCCCGCTACAACGCCCGGCCATTTTTTGGTTGCAGCTGTCACTGTTGTTCGGTGGGCCTGGGCTGGATTCGAACTCGCCAGCTCAGGTGTACGTGGCTGGTGCCTTAGCCCGTTGAGCCACAGGCGCCGAGCTGGCTATGACCATTTTTAACAATTGGGTATGTCTACAAATTTTGTTCATCTCTAAATTTCATTTTAGGGCCTGTGTTCTTATGTGTATGTATATACATAAATAAAAAATATATTCATTTTAATGAATAAGTATAGAACGACATTAATTATTGGACTCTCAGACTACCGGAGACTTATGTAATAACCAGAGGCAGCCCTGATTATGTATGGGCAAAGCATTAGTGAACAATGTCTCCATTGTGTAACATACAAAACAAGCTTTTCTTCCACATTGGATATGCAAGTCTGCCTTCTCCAATAAGGGCCTGTCTCTACCCACCTGCTCCCCTTGCCTCCCACCTTTTGAGCAAACATTATTTATTGTGGCTGATATGCAATCAGGTCTTGATTTGGGGATGCTTTTTGATGCTCTTTCTCTGTGGGATCTCACCCCTGTGCCTCTGGAGACCCTTTGGCTGCCAGGATCTTTGTTTCCCAGCCACCCATGTGGTGCCAGTGGTGTCGCTTTTGTGGTGATGGTCTCTGTGATTGCACTTGGGTCCCTCTTGGAGTCTCTTTTGGGCTCAGAAATAATGGCTGTCCTCTCTTCCCCCTTCTCTCCCCTCTCTGACCCCCTTTCCCAGCCAGGACCATTTTTTAGCTTTGTTTCTTGTAACTTACCAAAGGTTTTATGGGCAAGCAGGGGAGGGAGAAGGGGACCGGTCCATCAGGATAACCTACTTTATGCCAGCTACTGACCATAGTGGCTGTGCCTTCTCTATCCCTCAGAGGTCAGTAGATGGGGTTCTTCTTGAACAGGCGAGGAACCCAACGCTTCCATCAGGGAACTGGCTTGAGGCCCCACAGGCAGTAGGTGTCGGTGCCAGGATTTGAGCCCAAGTCTTTCTGACTCAAAATACGTTCCCCGAGACTGTGTTGAACCACTGTTGCTTTTAGAGGGGGCTGTGCTCGGTGGAGGGAAGCTGGTAAGTCCATACACATCCACAGGTTACGGGGACCCCCAAGAGCACTTTTTGAGTGGGGAACATGGAGAATGTACATCTTTGGAGGCTTTTTAGTTCCCTTGAGGCCAACAGAGTCAAGCTATGCGTCGTTTACCAATGAGAGTCACAGATCATGGAGACAGGCCTGCGTAGAAAGGGGAAGTTGATTCCCCAAAATCCATTTGTCTCTCCTTCATGAATGAGAAGATACTCTACTGGTTCCTTTGAAAGAGGGTGGACTTTTTTCTTTTTTTTTTGAGACAGAATTTCACACTGTCACCCTGGGTAGAGTGCTGTGACATCATAGCTCACAGCACCTCAAACGCCTGGGGTTGGGTGATTGCCTTCTCCGTAGTCCCAACTTGCCCAGCTAGTTTTTCCTATTTTTAGTAGAGACAGGGTGTTACTGTTGCCCAGGCTGGTCTCCTGAGCTCAAGTGATCCACCTGCCTCAGCCTCCCAGAGTGCTAGGATTGTAGGCATGAGACACAGCGCCTGACTGGAGGGTGGACTTTTGATTCAAGGAAGTTGGGGAGGGTCCGAGATGGGAAGTACAGAGTGAGCCACTGTAGCAGAGAGACCAAGGGATTTGAAGCCAGAGGATGCATTGGGTCTCTGTAAGACTCCAGACAACTAGATCAGTTTTTTCAGAAGCTATGATGGAACAACAGAGGGAGTGGAAGTTAGAGTTTGAGCTGGCTCTTTAACCAGTCCTTCTCTGCGGAGTCCCCAGCTCAGTGGACAGTGGGACTTTAGATCCTTGGTTGTAACTCAGACCAACAGATTAGTAAGTCCAGATACGTCAAAAAGCAAAGATGGCTTAACAAAATAAGAAATTTTCCTTTCACAAGTTTTACTTTCTATTGGGAGGCTTCCCTGTCTCTGACTGAGGAGGCATTTTTCTTCTCCCAGCTGTGACTCAGGCAGTTAACACGAAACTTCTCACACTAAATCTACACTGTTGGGGGTGGGCCTTTGCTCACCTGGGTTTCTTAACCTCTCTTCCTAATCCTGAGGATGTCTTGCTCTGAAGCTTTCATCGCTGTGGCAGTTCAGGGGAAGAGGTAGGGGCTTTGCTTTCTGCCTTTCCTGACCAGGTATGTCTGCCAGCACCTAGCAGCTGTTGTGACAGGTGTGGATGAATGAATGAGGTTCTTAGTGCTCAAGCTGGTGCTGTCTGTGGTCTGACATGCTGCCTGATCATTCCAGGGTGCGTTATGAATATGTGCATGGCTGGACCCTGCCGTGATCTAGGTGGCATGGTGCAAGTTGTGGTGATGTGCTGGGAGAAAGGTGGGTTCTGGGGATGATTGGAGACCTGTCTGTCTCTACCGCTAGCTGGCTGGTGTAACTGTGAAGGGGGTGCCTCGTCTCTCTAGGCTTCAAGTTTCTTTTGGTAGAAAGGGAGCTTGACCTGGCTGAATTCTAGGACCTTCCCAACTCTTGAGGTTCATCATGGGTGTAACTTACTGGGCTGGACTCTGGCTTTGGGAAACATCTGGTTTCTTTAGCGGAGCAGAGCCAGTGATTCCTAAAGTGCCCCTGAACTGCAGGATGCTTTTGTGGCTGTCTCATCCCTGCCGCCTTGTGTTGCCCCAAGGCATGAGGTTGAGTTGCCCCTCCCTGCGTTCTGTGGGGGGTTGCTCCAGACAGGTGATCTGCAGAGAGGGTGGGGGAAGGAGGAGAGTCATTGCCCAGGTGTTTGTCCTTGTTGTCATCCCCGAGTGCTTGCCTGAAACGAAAGGGAAGAAAAGAAAAAAGAAATACTCTGGGAGATTTGGGCAAGGGTGTTCATCGATGGATCTGATAGTTCCTTCTGTCCGATTTATTTTCTTTTAACTGCCTGGGTCACAGTCTCATTGGGAAATGTGGAACGTAGCTGTTTTATGTTCTGGGAAACAAAAACCAGAACTGGTCCAGGGGATCCACAGAGGTAGGAAAAGAACATTCCAATAGAACGTTTCAAGGCCAGGAGGGCAGGGGAGAAAAACGGCTCTGTTGGTATCCTGGAGGAATAACTTGTTAGATTTGGGGGGATAAATTTGGCTCAAAGGGTCTCTGATTTCTTTTAGAGACTTCTCTTGTAAAAAATAAAATGGAACCCAAGAGAGGCGGTAACTTGGGAAACAGCACATTCTGTCCATAATGAAAGTTGTCCCTCAAGAATTTCTCTATTTTATCCCTTTAGCTAAATTTCTGTTTCTAAAAAGGAGAAAAGGGCTGGAGATAGGCTTGTTTGTTTTCTTAGCTGAAACCTCACTTTTTATATTTCCAGCCCATTCTCTAGGGCGAGAACTAGCAAAAGCCCGAGGGCTGGTGCAGTGTGGTATTCCAGAGCTGGCCTTGGCCCCGGCTCCCTACCTTGGAGGAGCAGGTGACCGGGCAGTGCCAGTGAGTGCTGCTTTTTTCCTTTTCCACCTCCCCACCTCTTTACTTATTGAGGTGCAGCTTCCAGCAGAGCACACGCCCTCCAGAATCCAGGGCTGTGGGTTTTACCCGGCTACACCTGTGTAACCACCACCCAGCTCAAGAGGAAGGACTTTTCCAGTATTCTGGAGGCTCTTCCTGCCGCTTTTCAGGTCACACCTTCCAGAGAGAACCATTCCCGATCCTACAATCATAAGCTAGTTTTTCTCTTTCTGAACTTGATATACCAGAAATCATCACTGATGGTGTAATTTTAGTTCCATACCTCCCTTTTGCCCCCAAATTGAAATCTGTTGGCATCTTTGGATGTTTCACTGGAAGAATGATTTTTGCATCTTATCTTGTTGTTAGGGAATTGCCGGAAGCCCCGTGGGGCCTGCTGGCCTGTGCCCTTTCTGTTCGTGCAGCCTCTGGCTCCTCGTCACCACCAGCCTGTGTCTGCTGTCTCCACTGCTGCTCCCAGCTTGTTCCTTTCCATTCTCTGTGTGCCACAGCCTCAGGGGGATGCTTCCTGCCTATATTTTATACCCTCTAAAAGTATATTCCTTTCCCTTCGGCGCTGGCATCTTCTATCACCGTACACTCCTGGGTGGTTATTCCATGAGCAAGTGCTTTCTCCCTTTTGTAGAGCAGGCACTGTCTGTAACCCAGCGGGCACCCAGCAAGTATGTTGGAGGATTGGACAGGGGTACGTTGTGCTGGAGAAGGAAGGGCCCATGGGACAGCGCTAGCTTTTTTGGAGGGGAGTGTGTGGGAACCCTGTGATGCCTGCCAAGATATTTTCATCCTGTGTTGAGGGTTCTGTGTGTCCCCGATGTCTCCATCACTGGCAGCCTCGTTCCTTCTCCAGCCTCTGTCCCTGTGCTGCCTGCCCACCCCAGGCCTCTCTGGAGCCAGCTCCCTCTCCGGCTCCCCGGCTGTCTTTTGGCCAGGATTTTAACATATATCACAGGCTGGTAGGCTAAGAGCTTGGGACTTCCCCTCACCACACTCAAAGCCTTTGATCTTTTGCTTTGGAGGTAACATCAAAAGGAAGGCTGAGGAAGACAGCCAGGCTGTGAAGTTCAACGTTCAAGTTAATAGCTTGACTGAAGGTTGTGCTGCGTTGTGGCAGCATCACCGAGGCTGGAGTAAACAGGGCGATTCCGCCACATTTTCCTGGAAATGCTCTCTAATATTGGAAGAGGGCTTCATTTACATTTGGAATGCATTTGGGCTGTAGCAAGAGCTTCTTTCTCTTTTGTCCCTTTTGCCTGGCAAAGTGTGAAAACATGGAGAGAAGGTGTGTGTGTTGGGGGTGTTGGGAGGGGCAGAATGGGAGAAGACAGAAGTTAAAGAGAAGGGTTTGGGGAGAGGGAGCCCCATGTGTTATCCTTGCCCGGTTCTAGTACTGCATCTATCTGCCTTTTGGCATGCTGTCTCTCTGCCACACTGACTGTTCTGATTTAGCTGGGGGTTTCTGAATTCTGATGGAATTCAAAGAAGGCCAGGCAAAAACAGGCCGCTTGGCTGGGGGGTTTAGGAAGTTGTGTGCAGCCTAGACATCACAGTGAAGAGAGGGCCTCAGGCCTGAGAGCTGGAAACTGAATTTCATGGCAAGTAAAAATGAAAGCAACCAAACCACCTTTTCTGCCTGGTCTGTGTCCTGAGCTTTGCGGACACTTGCTTGGTTGTGGTTTAATCTTAACATTTTCCTCTTTTATATTTTCATCCAAAGCTCTGTTTGAGTGGTTTTCAAACACATATTTGACCCCAGTACCATTTGGCATACGACTCACCTCCGGAGAAGATCATTTTCAAGATCATTTTCCCCACACGTGCCTTTGGTGCCTTTTTGGTGTGTGCCCAAAGCATCCTTGGGCGTCCTCTATGACTGTCCAGCATCACCAGCTACCCTTTCAGTGCTCAGCCCTCCTGGTTCACCTTCTCTGCAGCAGCACTCAGTTTCTGCAAACTCCGATGATGTCAGCACTGAGTGGCCAGAATTCCTGTTGGATTTCTTTTGTTTCTTCAGCATCCTTCATCCCCATCATCCCATGATGATTTTTGGCATAACCGTGCACCACCTGTGCCATTATTTATTTAATACGTTTAGGCATTTAGTTCATGTATTTAAACTCAGCTTTGCTGTAAGCCTTAATGAACATCTTTGAACTATAGGTTTGATGTGCTATTTTTTTTTTCCTGATACACATTAATACAATCCCGTGACTAGCAAAAAACAGCTTGTACTGCCTAAAACCATGCTTGCTAGCTCTGCATCTCAGCAAAGTGCTTTTCCTTCCATTCCCTCCTTTGGTGACTTGCAGTTTGGGACATGTGTCAATTCTGGGTGCTCTCCTGTCCGTCCTCCCAAGCCTGAGGCCATTTGACCTCTAGACCCAGTGAGTCCTGAGTTCCTGCTCAACCCATGAATGGTCTCAAAATACTGCTCATGGAGTGGTCTGAAGCTTCTAGGGATCTGGGTTTGTAGCGATGACAATTCATTTTGGATCCGATGCATTCTCCTCTGTTGTTTTAAATCTGGATATGGGTTCTCAGAGTTGTCCCCACTTTTCAGGTCACCACCATTTCCAAGCCGGTTGATGGAGCTGACCCCGAAGAGCCAGCATTCTCTGCTGGGTCGGTTACCTTCTGAAGGTCTTGGCAGATCCCAGCTACATCTTGATCAGAGTTGTTGGCAGGAGTCCTCCGTGGCTCTAGGTTTTCAGCCCTGGAGACTCCCGACTGCATTCATTATACAGGGCCCTTTGGAGCCTTGTCAAAAGGACATCTTTTGCTACTGTAGGGATTGGGCTTCTGGAAATTCTTTGGAAAACACAAGATGCCAGCCTGGAGGGGTGGGTCTCCAAAGCCTCAGGGACAGATATATCCTGGGGCTTTAGGGGAGGTTCCCACCTTAAAATGTCCCTCTGGGAGAAAGGTTACTGCTTGCCCTAACCTTAGGAGCTAAGGCTCAATTGACCATCCCTGAGTTGGGCTTAAAGCTCATCTTTTTTGCTTATGCTTAAAGCCATAAAGAGGCCATTGTCAAATGTATTTAGCCTCTCAATTCATGTTCCTTAGAGAATGGTAAATTAAAGATAACATTCTTGGACAGAGCCTTTCATACATTTAAGAAAACCCATTGAGTCTCAGGGGGAAGAGGTGAGGGAGAGATGAAAGGTTTCCTCCAGACCTGTTCTGTAGCATGGACTGTTCTTTTAGGTAATTAAGGGAGACCATAAAAGACAAGCGCATGAGTCCGTTTATCTTTCACTTGGGGGTCTTAAATCTTTGGTTGTCTTTAACCACATCCCTGTGTCACCCTCAGGCCTCGGTGGGTTCAGTTTCCACTGTTCCCCTTTCTAGTTGGCCAGAATGTACTAGTGTAGGATGGAGTTTTGGGGTCTTCAGGAGCTTTGAGTTTTCCCACGTTATAGAAAGAAACTTGCTCCTGTGATTGCTGGGCTGGGCCCCGTCTGATTAGAGTGAGATTGGGGGGGGGGTCAGGACAGCCAAGGCAGGGGTCACTTGAACAGGTGTGAAGAGTTGTATGTCTTAGTTGTTCTTTGTGACAGTAACTCCTATTCATGGGTGTCCCCTGCCTACTCTGTATCAGGACATTGGTTCCCCCAATTTACTGCAGTGGGATCACCTGGAGAGCTTTTATACAAATCTCAATGCCCAGGTCTCACAGTGGGAGGCGATCCAGACATCAACCAATTTAAAGCTCTCTAAATGATTCTAAAGTTCTGGAATTACTATATTAGCATACTAAGACTTGTCATTTGCATTCTGAGTCACTTAGGCTACTCTTCAAGCGTTTTACATACATCCTGTCCTACAGCTAAAGAGGTGGATGGTGTCCTCCCTATTTTGTGGGTAGGGCACCCAAAGCTCACAAGGTCATTGTGTCGTCGGTGGAAGGTGGCTTTGGTTCTGGGTGTCATCTGCCTACAGAATTGGTGTCATTGCCTTGGCCATGGTCCTTGTCCTAGAGAAACCCAGCCTTAGTTGGAGTTTGCTTAGTGGTTACGGGCCAGAGGGTGGTAGAGGGATTGGTGTTCTTTGGAGACTGGAAAAAATTTGGCACCTGCATGTGGAAACCTTGGCAGAGGAGTTTCTTCTCACACAGCCTGGGGAGAGCATCAGAAGAAGGAATCAGGACAAAGGCCCAGAGCCATGAAATTGCAGAAAGGCAGGTGACCAGAGGGACGCCTGAGATGTGGGGTGAAGGGTGGTCCGTAAGCTAGAGAGCTCATTTGGGTTTTTGACCTGGAATTCTGTGGGCAGAGAGGCTGTTTAAAATGCTGATTTGGTAAAAGTTGGCCTGGGGTGGGGCCTGAGTGCTCTGTTTCTCCCAAGCTCTTCCCATTTGCTGTAGCCACTACATCTTGAGGCTTTTTGGCAGTGATTGCCAAGCGTTGTTGCATGAAAGTCCCAGTGCCCGGGTTGTACCCCACTTCAGTCAGGTCTGAACATCAGGGACTGGGAGCCAGGCGTCAGCAGGCGTAAAGGATCCCCAGGTGCAGGAACCCATGAGCAGTGCTGCTTTTGGGGTTTGGTAGCCCTGGCTGTTCCATTTATAAAACAGCACAGGGAGGGCAGCGGGCTGAGAAACCACCGAAATTGCTTCATTAAGTGAGCCCCGTTTGCTGAGAGAATGCTGAGGGCCAAGGACTGTTATGGGGTGAGGGCACAGCAGCTGCTGCTAGGGTGGTGGTCTGAATGAGCACAGAGACAGAGAGAAAGAAAGGCAGGATTCTGAGGGGAGAAGCATTTTAGGAAAAAGATACCCAGGACTTTGGAATTACAGGTAATTTGGTCAGAACCCCAAACCGAAATTTCTCTGCTCTGTGATGAAAGGGTTTTCAGGGCATTGAGTAGTGAGGTAGCAGAGGGCCATCCAGGTCCTTTAGAAGCCTTGCTATTTACATACAAACCTGCCTGGCTAAACCATGACTTTCTTCAGCTTCCTGAAGAATCTCATCATCTAGGGAATATGGGCTTTGCTTATTTTGGGGTTACTCGTAAGGGTTTAATGGAACCAGAATGATCTTAAAAATGATGTGCTGTTCACATTATTCATTAATTTTGTCTAATTTGCGAGAATCATTGAGTGCTGACTGATTGAGGCTCCCTATACATTCAGTTCCCCTCTGTTACCCATTGTGTGTTGCTGAAACTTGGATGCAAAGATGAACTGATTTAGCACATGAGCCCAGGGCTGCATGCACCGAGGGGGATGTGCCCAGAGGGCCTGGCCTCTCAGCAAGGTGGGTGGTTGGGTAGGGAATGCGTTGGTTTCCCTGTTAGCATTCTGAGATGCTGGTGGCTGAAATCCCGAGATGTGTTCTCACTTTTCATTCCCTTCCCAACACCCCACACCCAGTAACTGTAAAGCTCCCTACCCTTGGGCATAGCAGGAGGCTTCAGGATTCAGGGGGTCCCATGAGAGGGCCATCTACTGGACTTGCATATTTTGAACATCACTCCTCTGGGACCCGATTTAGACTGTCTGGTGGCCGTTTTGCGAGGCTGAATCCCAAGGTCAAGGATGTGTCTAGAATGGAAGTGCCTGGTGTGCCTGCCTGTGGACCTTTATTTGTTGATCTTGTCGGCGTGAGGATTTTAGAAGCCCAGGGCCAAACCTTAATCCTGAAAGGACAAGATTTCTCCTCTCTTCCCTCATGGGGAACTTTGTCCTCGGGAGAGTTTAGAATCCTCGGATATTAGAAATTCTGCAATTTTTTTGACCAGCCCAGGTTTTGTCATTCCCGTTCCTCTGCTGTCTCCTCGGGATTCAGTGAGGAATAATTAGTTAATGTTTGCAGAGCACTCACTTTGAAATCCTCAGATGAAAGGCACTAGAGAAGTGAAAAGTATTATTATTTATTATTAGCCTGGATGAGAATGGAGGTGTGCGAGGCCCCCGGGGTGGGGGCTCCCTGCCTCATGCCAGGGGGATGTAGTCCCCCTCCACCCACCCGGCAGGCCTCTCCTGTCCCATGGGCTTTATTTAAAAGCAAGACACTGAAGAAAGTGTGAGGGACTGGAATCAGTGATGGAGTGCGTGTCTCAGATTATAGGCAGGTGATTGGAAAGAAACGCAGTTGGTTGCACAGCAGGGACAAAGCTGGAGTCTTCCTAACCCCCGTGACATCGGGGGCCCCCATTTCTGGAGGGTCTGGAGTCAGGTGAGGCTAAGTCAGTTCTGGATAGTAACGTAATATTAAAAACACTTAACGCCAAACTAGGCTGCGGTTTGTGTATTGCTTAAAATGTGAATTTTACTAAATTTTATACTGTCTAAGGAATCTGCTTCCTGGGGACCCAAGTGTACTTGAGTTAAACTCAGTGTATTAAAGAGGGTTGAGGAGAGCTGAGCAAGGGAGCGTGGGGGCACTGGGTTGAGCTTGAGAATTAGCCTTTGATATGGCAGAACGGTCTTCAGCATGTGTCAATATTTCATTTTGGTGTAAGATCTTGGTGCGCGGAGGCTGGGCACCTAGTTTTCCTGTGCACCTAATATTGGCCAGCTGCGGTGCCGGAGCCGGACAGGTCTCTGAGAGGCAGCTGTGAGTCAGGAAGTGCAGGTGGCAGTGACGGTGGGACTCTGAGCAGCATCTGGAGGGGCCACGAGAGGGGAGGGTTCTGGGACCAGTGGGACCAGAGGTTGGAAGCAGGGCGCATAGGGCATCCCCACTGTTCTCTCTGCAGCTGAGTTTGTGGACATCCTCACCACGGACAGAAACGCCGTATGCTCAGACTGTGGGCAGGTGAAGCATGTTGGTCGCATTGCCGGGAAAGAGCAGGGGTCTCCTAACCCAGGCAAGGTTGGGAAGGCCGTTCCTGTGGGGTCTGCAGTCAGGTAGGGATTAGCTGCTGTCCTGCTTGTCTGATCTCGACACAGTAATAAATCCAATGGTGCAAAACTAGGTCTCTGGTCGGGATACATTATCTGTGTCAGAAAGGCTCACCTGTGGTTTCACAGGCCCGTGGGCCCTTTTGCAGACACAGGTGCAGGGGTAGGAAGTAGAGGGTGTGTTCCGACTGCCTTGTGCCTTGCCCCTCGGGCTCCACACTGAACCTGTCAGGTTCCTGTAGCCAAATTCAAATGTCCCCAGTCTTGGTAGTAGTACCTTCCACTTCTTCTTTTTTTTTTTTTTTTTTTTTGAGACAGAGCCTCAAGCTATCACCCTGGATAGAGTGCTGTGGCATCACAGCTCACAGCAACCTCCAATTCCTGGCTCAAGTGAGTCTCCTGCCTCTGCCTCCCAAATAGCTGGGACTACAGGCACCCGCCACAACGCCCGGCCATTTTTTGGTTGCAGCCGTCATCATCATTGTTTGGCGGGCCCCGGCTGGATTCGAACCCACCAGCTCAGGTGTACGTGGCTGGCGTCTTAGCCAGTTGAGCCACAGGCGCCGAGCCTACCTTCCGCTTCTTATGTCCTACATAAGTTAGGGCCATAGTAGTTTACTAAAAAATATATTTTAAAACTTTACTTTTGAATTAAAATAATACTTTAGAAAGTATAAAGAAAAGAATTATCTGTAATCCTACTCCCCAGAGAAAAGCAGTTAAAGGTGGTTGATTTTTGTTTGTTTTTCTTTTTTAAAGCAGTAAATAGGTGAGTGTTTTGGATATATTGATTTTTCAGGTGTGCGTGCTGGTCACATGGACAGCTGACAGCTTTCATATGGATTCCAGCCAGGCTTGACACCTGCACCTTAAGGAAAAGTAAACCTTCACCTCACTTGTCTCAGTCTTTAACTGTAGCCAGTTTTGAGGGAGGCAGGAGGCAGGTTCACCTTATGGTAAAGGCCTGACAACAAAGGAATCC
The DNA here is from genome assembly GCA_963574655.1 of Perodicticus potto. NCBI lineage: Eukaryota > Metazoa > Chordata > Mammalia > Primates > Lorisidae > Perodicticus > Perodicticus potto. Next base: position 26,991 of record CAUYRH010017126.1, read on the forward strand.
CCACCACCCCCTTGTCATAACCTTTGAGCTAGTGGCCTGCTGAAACGTCACCTTTGCTCTTCTTTAAAACTAGGAATAATAGGTGGTGAGTGGGTGGTTGCCTCTTAAAATACTTGGAAGTTCTTTGGCCCCAGGCTTAGCTTTTTAAAAGTTAATGTTTGTGTAGTGTTGTTTTAATTAATGAATCTTCTGGGCCTGAGGTTAATGAGGTCAGGGAGGGCGGTGATGTTGCCTGACCACTACTCACCTTAGGGTGCTCGTCACCCAGAATGTGCCTGGCCTGCTGGGACAGGGGATGCCGCTTTGATTGACGTGGCTGTGACAGCCTCCATGCTGAGGTGAGGCAGCTGGAAAGGTGGTCGTGGGCTCCATCCTGGTAGCTGAGAACCGCCTTCTCTCCCCTCACCTGGTGTAATGGATTCTGTAGTGGATGTTTGTCCTGTTTCCTCCCTGGAGATGCAAACAGCCTCCTCTGAAGTCCCCTCCGGCCCGGAGGACCAGGTGGGCTTTACCTGCTGGAGAGTGCTTTGCTGACAAGGCGCTAACAGCAAGTTCCCAGTGGCAGAGAGGCAGCTGGGTTCAGAGGCAGGGTGCATTCCTGGAATAATAATGACCGGTGTTTTCATAATGCTTTACAGTCTGAGTACTTTTCAAATACTTCATTTAGTTTTCACCACAGCCCTCTGAAGGGATATTACCATTACCCTCATTTTATGGACGTATTAATCACGGCTTGTTTGGGGAGGTGGGAAGAGTATCCAGAAGGCAGAAGGAAGGGAACCAACATTGAATGAATTCTGAGGCTCTGCCAGAGCTGCCAACTAGCTGAAGTGTTGTTAGTGGACTCTGCATCCTCCCTCTGAGGGAGGGGCCTAGGGGAAAAGTTATTTCACAGCAACTGAGGGTTGGGGAAACCAGCTCTGCTCACTGTCACACAAGTTGGGTGAGAGTTGGCATTTGTCACCCAGGTCACCTGACTCTTGGGCCCTGTGATCTTTCTCTTCTGTCTCTAGTACCCAGCATAATGCCCAGCAAAGTGCCAGCATCAATAAATATTTGTCGAATGTTAAATGAGGCTTAAAGAGACTATTCATGTTTGGCACAGGGGCACAGCCAGGCAAACATGTTTCCTGCCCTTGTAACCTTCACTTCCAAATCCTATGACCTTGGGCTGGTTGCCTGAGCTGTCTCCCAGATCAGTTTCCTGAAAAGTCATCTGGAAAATGGGTAAAGTATCAGAGTGCTTTCCCTATAGTAAGATCACACATAACTACCAAACAGCTTTCTTTCTTTCTTTTTTTTTTTGCAATTTTTGGCTGGGGCTGGATTTGAACCCACTACCTCTGGTATATGGGGCCGGCACCCTATTCACTGAGCCACAGGCGCCACCCACAGCTGCCCTTTTTATGCTCACCTCCTAACAAATAAATTTCCGACAACATAGTGCCCTGTTGAATAACAACAACAAACAGCATTTCCTGACATTATTGCTTAAATCAGTAAAAGCAGCAAATATCAGTTTTGCAATAACAACAATGGAGATAAGAGCCAACCTTTTTTGAGCACTTACCATATGCTAGGTACTGTCCTAAGCTGCTAACTGCAAGGATTTGGCAACAACTGATTCAAAGAGCTGTTATCTCTCAAAATATAGAAGAGGAAACTGAGGATCAGAGAGGTTAAGTAACCTGCCTACCATCTCTGAGGAAGTAGTTGGGGGTCTGGGGTTCAAACACCAGATGGGTCTGACGGCCACACTGAGCACTGAGCTTTCCACATAGGTCTGTTCTGGGCATTTTCACATCTTACTTGGCTTGTGTTCAGCCTGGGCTTTTGCTTTCTTCATTCTCAGAGTACAGGGCAGTGTGGGAGGCGGACGTCCACGCTGGTCTTTGGACTGAACCAGAGGCTGGCAGTGGTCCTGAGACAGGGTGCCAATGCCTGACCCTTGTTTTTATGCTTTACCGTGTTAAGCCAGGGACACCAGGGAGTTCTTTGAATTTCTCTTTCCCAACCTTCTACCCTTCTTTAGGCAATCTTTTTAACCGGCCAGGTTTTAAATCTTATTGAGGTCTCTGAAGAAAGATAGAAGAGAAAAAAAATATCAAGACATGGCCTGGGAGAAAAGTGGCAGGTTATCCTCGAGATTTTTTTTCTTTCTCATTTTCATTTTGTGCACAGTACAGGACTTCTCTGGGATGATGATGATTTGGTGTTGTTCCTTTGAGCAGCTGCTGCTGGGTTTAACCCAGGGCATCACCATCCCCTGTGCTGGGGGCCGGCTCGTGCCATCACGTGCCTGCTCTGCTATGTGTGTCTGTGTGCAGAACGTGAGGGCAGGTTCAGAGTTCTGCTGGGCTTGCAAGCATTAAGAAAATCTCTTTAAGTTTGAGAGCCAGTTGGAGGGGAGAGTGCAGTGACTTAGTGCGCCAGGTCTGCAGGGGAGCCAACCAGGGGGACAGAAAAGTTCCACTTAACCAGAAAGCAGGTGGGGACATGAGTGAATAGAGTGTGGGGGTAGGAGAGTGGTCTGGAAGGGTGAGGCTGGTTAACTAGGAATGTCCTGGGTCACTTTGCTTTACTTAGTCTGAGGTGTTAATACATGCTGGTTAATACCCATATCTAGAGATTTACTTTTGGGATGATATACAATTTTGCAGTATCTCAAGGGGCTTTATCCTATGATACTGATTATATTAATGGTGATATTAAGCACTTACTGTATGACTGGTGCAGTGCCAAGCATTTGATCCTTATAAGAACCTGGGGGATGTCTGTTTGTTTGTACTCCCATTTTACAGATGAGGAAACCATTGCTTAGAGAGGGGAGATTATTTGCCCAAACTCACCACCTTGAGAAGGTCCAACTCTTTTGATGTCAGCACTTGGCACATATGAAGCACTCAGTAAATACTTTGTTGAATGAATGGAATTAAGGAGCTTGGGTTTGAACCCATTTCTGAGCTGGCTTCGAGTCCTTACAGTATTAGGTCCAGGTAACACAGCAGGGGCTCAGTGGTCCAAAGGAAAGGAGCAGGAAAACATTCTGGGGGCAAGAACAGGGATCCTGGGATATTTTCCTTAGCACATTGGCGTTAAAGGTGTAGCGAGAACTGTCACCTTCGAGAATGTGCTAGATTAGCGTTTTGTTTTCCTTCTGTTGGTGGTGTGTGCAATTCGCCTGGTGCCCCTCTATCTGCAGAGTGAGTTGGGCTGAACTCAGAAAGACCTTTTGGTTGGGATGACTGTATTCACCTGTACTGGAGCAGGGATTGAGTTTGACTTGCCATTTTCTATAGCACTGAGACCTCATTAGATTGGCATTTGGGAAACATTAGATAGCTGGAGGTGAATTCTCAAGGCAAAGCCCCTTTTTAGGGCACATAAAGAGAAAAGGGGGGATATATTTAAAATACCTAGTGAATGATTTCTTGCTTTTCCATTTGCACGTGGACAGGAATGGTGGATGGTTGTCAGCTGGTCTCTGAATCAAGCGCCCCACCTGGGCAGCCCCTCTGTTGGCTTCCTGCATTTAATTATACAAACCACTTGCCGCTCTTTTCTCCCTTTTTACTCCTGGAGTGAGACTGTGTGCTCATGAACACAAACCCTGTAAGCTCTGTCTCATACACTACGTGGCCTCAGTGGGCCAGAGGAAAAGGAGTAGGGAGATATTCTGGGGACAAGAACAGGGATCCTGGGGCATCCCGGCAGATAGACTGCTAGTCACAGACTCATCCTGTGGGGAAGGACAGGTTGAATGTCTCTTGTCCAAAATGCTTGGGACCAGATAGTGTTTCAGATTTTTAATTTTAATTTTTTGATTTTGGAATGTTTGCATATACATAATGAGATACCTTGGGATGGGACCCACGTCTAAACAGGGCATTCATTTGTGTTTCATATACACCTTACACACATGGCCAGAAGGAAATTTTACACCTCATCATTAAAATAATTTTGTACACAAAACAAAGTTTTGCCTATGACTTGTCACATGAGGTTTGGTGTGGAATTTTCCACTTTTGCCATGTAGGCCTCAAAGAGTTTGGATATTGAAGAAGCATTTTGGACTTTTGGATTAAGGATGCTCTACCTGTACTTTACTATCCTCATTTTATAAGCAAGGATTTGGAGGCATGGGGAGGTGAAGCCATTAGTCCAAGGCCCTAGAAGTACAAAGCCACAGGTCCTAGATTTAAACCCAGGCATTCTTGCTTTTGAGTCTATGCTTTTAACCATTCTGCTGTACCATCTGGGCCAAAATTAGTGGTATTTTAAGTTTATCTTTAACCAGCCTGCTGCTGCTGCTTTTTTTCTGGGGGCGGGTTCTTGCTCTGTTACCCAGGCTGGAATACCTTAGTGTAGTCACAGCTCACTATAGCCTCAAACTCCTGGGTTTAAGTGACCAGCCTCCCAAGTAGCTAGGACTACAGGCATGTACCACCATGCCTGTCTAATTTAAAAATAATTTCTGATCGTAAACTTCTGGCCTCAAGTTGCCTCAAGTTGTCTTCTTGCCTGGGCCTTCCAAAGCATTGGGATTGCAGGGCTCAGCCACAGTGCCAAGATCAAACATGCTACTTCTAGAACCATCTGTCAGATGACTCCACAGGTGGTGACCTCTGTGGCTGGAAGAGAGGGCCCTGGAGCTGTGTCACATGGTAAAGAGACATTGCTTGGTTCTTACCCTTTGCTGTCCAGTCTTTTCCAGGGATCAAGCCCTCTCTGGCCCTCAACATCCCTTCTCCGTCAAGTCTAGCCATCTTTCCACATCTTTCTGCCGCTGTTGAAAGATTGAAATTTATTCTCCTAAATCCCTGGGAGCTCTAGAAGTAGAGATGGCCAGGTTCTGTGGTCAGGGCTGGTTGGGATTACAAATAAACTGAAGCCTGGGAAACTTTCTTGCTATTAATAGTGCAGACCTTTGGGGGAGGGAATACCCAAACTTGATGCTGTTGGAATTGATTTTGCTTGTCCAGATGACATACTAATGAGCTAAGTGGTTAGCTTCAGATCGTTACTGCTCCTTCCCAAGCCAAGTTCTTTTAAAGAGTAAAACCACAAAAGCAGAGAACGAGTTGGTTTAGAGAAGCATGGTGGCCAGTCAAGAGAGGGGAGGGTGGTCAGCTTGGGCCTGGAAATGAGAACACAAAAGTGGTGCTCGCTCTAGAATGAGTTGGTTGTGTCTACTCATTCCATTTCTTCAAGTGGTTATTCCTTTTTTTTGAAGCCGGAATTCGATTTGGTTGGTGTTATCTGGATTTTGATGGGGGTATTTAAGTTTCAGTAGTGTCTTTTGGTTCTTTCAGAATTTCCCTCCATATGTGTCACGCATCGGTGTGCTGTCAACCCTTCTTTTTTTCTGCAGAGAAAGTCTTGCTTAAAACAGATCCGAGATCCTTATCTCCTGAAATCACCCACTTTGATTATAATATCCATTGTTCTGTTCTTTGCTTCTTGCATCATCGTCAATATATACAATTGAACAAACAAAATCGCTCTCTATGTCGAAATGCCCAGAGTATCCCAGGGTTTCAGAGGCGACTTTAGAAGTGGACAGAACTGTATTTCCTTCCCCAAATGAGGTTATTGTGCTCAAAATATCTCCTAGTAGTTTTATTAAAGGAAACCACAAGCTGGGGTGAGAGAGGCAGTTTCTCCTGCCTGTACCCTGCTATCGTGAGGAACCTGTGGTCTCAAGGCCACATGTGACCCTCCAGATCCCCAAGGGTGGCCCCTTGATGAAATCCAAACTTCACAGACCCCTTTATGAAAAGGATTTGTTCTGTACAATTTGGATTCAGTTAAAAGGCCACACTTAAGGATCCAGAAGGCCGCACGTGGCTGTAAAGCTGCAGGTTGGCCCACTCCATACCCTCCCTAGTCATTGAGCCCACTCCTCAGACCTTAGGCCACGCCTGGGTGGCAGCCCTGCTGCCATGGGATGTGGGGAGTCTGCATAGCCTGGTGTGCGGTGTTACTGCGGCCTGTCCTCACCCGCTGCTTCCCTGTGGAACATGAGGAAGGAACGGGGGTGTGGACTTCCTTGAGTGAGTCTGCAGTCAGATGAGAAGTGTGTGGGCAAAGGGAACTATTGTGTGAGGCTTCTCCGCACAGAAAGCCTGCCTTCATCTTTTACCGTGCCCAATGGACAATTGAGACATTCAGCTTATGTCTGAAAGAAAAGTGGGCCGGGATGGTCCAGCAGACCTCCCGGACGAAGGCTTGTAGGAGAAGCAAATAGAGACGAGGATTACCAACAGGGGGAACAACTGGGGCAGAGTCCTGGGAGAGAATGTTTATTTCCTTGCTCTCTAGGAGGGATTTGGAAAGAGCCATAATCCTGGGTTAGGAGTAATTTGTTACAGCAAGATGATACTTGAGTGGCAGGCTGCTTCTGGCTGAGGCAGCAAGACTTGCGTGCAGGGGGGTCGTGGGGCCTCCAGAAGGTCAGCCTCATGGAAATCTTCACCCTGGCTTCAGGGTTTATGCCTCCCCAGGCAAAATGAACCAGACGCACCGTTGACCTTTCGGCTTCCTGGGTGTAGCGTTACGGAGCACGGCCACATGCTTGTCACAGCTAGAATTGGACGATAAATATTGGACAGGGAGACCTTGCCGGAGCCATGGACCTCTTTCAGATGTGACAAGGGGGGAAAAATGCAGCACGGGTCGCAGCTTCAGTTGGAGCGGGAGGACATGCACCCAGCCCTGTCGTGCGTTTGGTTCCAGTGCAGACTGCCTAATGCAAGTTAATGCATCGCTCTCTGACTGCCAAGGCTTCCCTTGTCTTTTGTTGCTGGGAATGGGGGGGGGGGGGGAAGAAAAATAGGACGGGGAGGAGAACCTAATTATAAAAATACAACCCTTTAGAGCTCCCAGCCATGGGGAAAGAAAGGAATTTCTGAAATTCTTGATTTTAATATCTGCTGCAATCTGATGATTCATACATTTAAAATAACCCTCCCAGGTCACCAGGACCCTGTAACTGGCTGGCTTTGTACCTCTCAAATTGGGTCATCTTTTGGCTTCATCTTGAATAGTTTCCATGGTAGACCCGAAATGTCTGGTTTAAATGCCCTGTGTTGTTGGAGGAGGAAGTAGCACCTTTTAACTACCTTGGACCTTATATAATTCTTTTCCTGTACTTTGTTCACATGGTTTATCCTTTGAGGTTGAATTAATGGTGTGGAATTTCATGCCCATTTTTAAGATAGAGAAACCGAGGCACAGAGCCAGCTTATCTTTCTGGAGTGGAATAGGAGTGGGGTTTCTGAATTGCCTGTGGTTTGGTTGGTCCTCTCTGCTGCATGTTTTTAGCCATGTGTCTTGAGACAACTTATCACACATGCCAGCCTCTCCCTCCTGTGTCTTCATAGCACCTTGGGTGCAGGGTATGCCACACTCTCTTTCACCTGAGGTCTTGGGGTTCCCATGCCTTTGTAACTGTCCCTCCCCATGGTCCAACACCACCACCCAAAACCACATTTGGGAATTGCTTGTTTTTCCAGGAAGCTTGGGAGGGTATGATTTTGTGTAGAATATGTTCATCCACACGCTTTCTGTTCGTTCTTTTGGGGTGGAGCACATGGATGTGTGACTCTGTCCCCCGCCCCCCCCTTGCCTCTTAAAGTGAATATGGTCACCGTCAAAGATGACCATATGTCTTCTTTTTGTGAATCATTTAAAACTGAGATAGAATTCACATACTCTAAAATGTACCCATTTAAAGTGTACAATTCAGTGGCTTTAGTATATTCCCAAGGTTTTGTAAACATCACCACTATTTTCAGAATATTTTCATCACTCCAAAAAGAAATCCAAAAAACAAACAAACAGACAAAAAAAACCCAAAAAGAAATCCAGTATCCCTGGCAGTCACTGTCCCCTCCTGTCTCCCCCATTTCTGGCAATGGCTGATTTACTCCCTGTCTCTCTGGATTTGCTTATTCTGAATATTTTATATAAAAGGCATCATATAACAGGTGGTCTTTTTAGGATTGGGATCTTCCTTCTTTCAGTTAGTGTACTGTTTTCATGGGTCACCCATGTTGGTAGCGTGGTCAGTATACCATCTGTCTGTATCACTAATAGTCCATTTATTGGATGTACCGTGTTGTATTTTTTCGTTCTTACCCCAGAATGTTTCATATTCAGTTCCCAGAGATACCCACTGGTTCCCTACCTCTGCTCCATTCAAGCTGTTTTCCTGGTCTGTAGGTGCGTGTGTAAAGACAAAGGTGGCAACTAAACATTTCAATTGACCAGACTACACTTGGTTTTTTATAAGAAGTAGTAGGGGCGGCACCTGTGGCTCTGTGAGTAGGGCACCGGCCCCATAAACGGAGGGTGGTGGGTTTGAACCCGGCCTTGGCCAAACTGCAACCAAAAAATAGCCAGGCGTTGTGGCGGGTGCCTGTAGTCCCAGCTACTTGGGAGGGTGAGGCAAGAGAATCACTTAAGCCCAGGAGTTAGAGGTTGCTGTGAACTGTGACTCCATGGCACTGTATTGAGTGCGATAAAGTGAGACTCTGTCTCTTGAAAAAAAAAGAAGAAATAGTAATAAAAGTGGTGACTGCAAGGTGGATTTCTTTCTTTCTTTTTTTTAACCAACAAAAGACGGTAAATGTTTTTCTGCCTAAAGGTAGATGGTCTCTGGCCTGCCTCTTAACGGGGATTCCTCCAGCAGCTTGCGAGCACTCGGGCGGGGAATGAGCAGTGCCGTCCTCTGGTGGTTGGAGACGGGTGACCTGTTTTGAGCAAGATGGGAGGACAAAGAAGAATTCCTTTTGAATTCTTCTAGTGACTTCATGACCTTTGACCCTTGACTTTGGGGACTTGGGTGCAGAGCTGACATTTGATCGGAATCTATAGCCCTTTGGGTGAGACTCAGTCTTGGGGCTGCCTGAAGATGGCTTTGCCTGGGCTGCCTTTGGTCACATGGAGTGAGTGTCTCCGAGGCTCCCTTCCCCCGGCCCCCTGCCTTGGGGCTGCACCCTAGGGCCATCTTTGCCCTTCCCTGGAGATTGCTGTCCTGCCTGGGCACCCCTTGCCCATCCTGCTTAGTCTTTTCAAGGGGTTCCCTCCTCGTTAGCAGAAAGGCACAGCAGGCTGCAGATGGGGCATTCTGGCTTGGACCTGCCAGAGACTTGCATTCTGCTTTGGGATCTCTTGTAACTGTGTGATTGAGTCCCTTAAGTTTCTGTCCCTCACTTTCTTCTGTTTTAAGATGGATTTGGGGATTATTGGTGTTGATCCCCTAACCAGGTTGTAGTGACAATCAATTTAGAGATTTATTTTTTTGAGGATTTTTTTAAAAAAAATGTTTCCAAATTAATATGAGGGCACAACTTTTAGGTCACCTTGTTCTCACTTCCAGGGTAAAGTTCCATCAACTTAGAGACTTAAAAGATTTTTTTTTTTTTTCAAAGAAATATACAAGGAGGTCCCTGTTTATTTTTTTTTATTATTTATTTATTTTTTGGCTGGGGCTGGGTTTGAACCCACCACCTCCGGCATATGGGGCCAGCATTGTACTCCTTTGAGCCAAAGGCACTCCGATTTAAAAGATTTTTGTGAAAAGTAAGATGGAATCTGTAGATATACTCCTGTGCCCATTATAGCCCTGATAATTGATGCTAATGATTGACCATCAGAATGGCCTGGTGAGGTGAAAAGAAATGCAGGGTCCTGGGCCACTCCCAGGTATTTTGATTTAGTAGATTGGGAGAAAGTCTGTTTAAATAAGCAAGCGAGGCTTGGGTACTGTGGGACAGTGTCATCATCCTTAATTAAATCATTCTTATAGTATTTCCACTTACTTTCTTTGTAGTAATTCCTGTACCGTTGATTATTGCGTTGTCCCACTAATTGTGTGGGAGATTTAATGGAAGATTCCTCCGGCAGCTTGTGAGTGTTCATTATTTGCTAGGACCTCGGAATATCTAGAGTGCACCTGACACAGAGTATATGCTTATTAGTAAGTGCTGCAGGAATCCAGGTGTTGGAGTAGAGGGTATTTTTGGATCATGTTCTCCACTTTCCTACTATAGACTTAGGCCCAGAATGGGGAAGAGGTTGCCCAGAGTAGGGAAGAGGTTGCCCAGGGAAGAAGCCAAGTGACATACCCAGTGAGTGGCAGGGTTGGGCTTGGAAAATAGGTTTCTGGACTTTTTCCCCTCCACTGTGCTTTTCCTAGGAGCACACAGGTTGTAATTCAAATAGTGACTTTTTGGGGAGGGCGGGAAGGAAGGCCTGGGCCCTAGCCTCAAAGACCTGTTTGGGTGTGAGAGCAAGGGCCTGCTAAAATTCTATCCACATGGCGTATCTATGGGCTGCTATACCATAAACTCCCCACAGACCCACGGGCCTGGCAAGTGCAAAAGTAGCTGAGGTGTGGGGCTGCTGAAGGCTTATCAGGACAAAGAAACCAGCGAATCCCAAGTTTTGGTTATTGGGACGTTTTGTTTGTTAAACAAGTTATCTTGTTGTTTTCCCATCCTACCAGTGGCCTGATAGGTAGAAGATTTTCCTTAGGGGAAAATAATTCAAGATTTGCCTGTGGACCTGGAAGGGAGAGATGACACAGGTTGGAGAAGGATTGTTTATTGCCTTGAGGACACTGTGAGATGTTTGCTTAGCTGTGTACCTTGAGACACCCATCTCTGGTTAGACTTCAGGCGAGACTGCCTGACAGTTGATAAGACAACCAGGAAAGGCGAAGGGAGAAACACACTTCATGGTCTAGAGCCCTGTGCGCTGATTGCCAACCACTTTTTGACCCCAGGCAAACTGGGTCTTGCTCCACTGGCTTGGTTCCCTCCATGCTGACATAGGGATGGGTTTTGGAAATGTAGCTGTGAACTCTAAAATACGTTCTAAATATCAGGGCCCTTTAGATTGTTATGATTAAAAATGTTTATGAGAATAACGTTAACCCTAAGAATTTTATTTAAAACCTGAAACAGCCATCCCCTAGAGGGAGAAGACATGGAAGATAAGGCTGTTCGATTGTTGTTTTACAGCAAGGTGGGTTTCTTGATATCCTGCCACTCTCCTTACCCCTGTGCCTTTAATGTGAGAAATGGAACAGTGATTTTAAGGGAGAAATGTCTGAGTTCTTACTATGGTGTTTTTCTTTTTGGGTCAGCCCTAACATCTTACTAAATTTTTGTCCACAGCTTTATTACTTCTCTATTTCAGAGTCTACCCAGCCTTCTGAGATCTTAGCTTTACTTTCCCCAGCAGACTATGGTACATTCTCGTTTATGCTAAATCCTAACACTAAGAAATCACCCATTCCTGAATTCTCTTTCTATAAGTCACACTTCATAGGCTTCAAATAAAGCCTGTGTCCATAAAGCCTTTATCCTTCTCTAGATTTTTCAAAAGAAACGATTCCTGGAGTGTTTCCTATACCTTCTGCATCCGCAGAGAATTGGTCAAGCAGACTTTGCAGTGACGCCCCTAGGACTCTGAAGGGACTTCTGAGGAAGTTTCAGTGTTAGGTATATATGACCAATCCTAATTTGGGGAACATTTTGGTGCCTGTGTGATTCAGAAGGCAAGGCACAATGTCAGATTATTCACAACTTTTTATAAAATTGGCAATCCCAGACCCCTAGGTAAAGTTACTTGTTTACAGAAGATGGGCTGAATTTTCCATCTGCCGTTTCTGAGAAGTGAGGCAGGTTCAGAAAGCGACAGTCAGGCCTGTTCTTGAACAGACACGTATGTGTGTGTGTTGGGTACGCCTCGTGGCGTGAGTGCCAAAGAAATAGGTATCTGCTCTTGGGTTGGACACTTGTACTTGCCATTCTCTTACTTGGGAAGTTTTTCTAGTTTCCTCTTTATGATGAGTGGTTTGGTCTTTCCTTTCATAAAGTTTAAAGATGTGAAGATCATAATCATGGCACACCCCTTCTTTGCTGGACATTTGTAGCGGAGTTGGTATGAATGGCCCACAGTGAAGCTGCCCTGGCAGGGGAGGGACGGCCACCTTGAAGGGACGGGAGACCTAATGACTTTGGACACGGGTGGGCTGTGGCTGGCTGTACCCTCCATTTGGGGTGGATAGGCAGAGTGTTGACATGACATTACGTATACCACATTCTGGCACTGGAGAAGTGGGAAGACTTACCAGAGGGCAATCCGTCATGAGGGGGGTGTCTAAAGAATTTGGTCTCTTAGAAAATCAGTTTCTCTAGGTCAGAAATAGCAGAAATAGCTTGGGTTGAAAGGCTGTGTTTCTATTGTTGTTTTTTGTCCTTTGGTAAACCGAGACCTTTCTGGTTGGTAGATTTTCTATGGGACCTGGTTTTCTGGAAGAGGCAGTTTCCTGTTCTTGGAATGGTCTCTTGAGGCCCATGGCGTTCCCACCCTGCACGCTGCATCTTTCCTCAACCCGTGAGTGAGGCCGTCTCTTGGTGGCAGGCAGAGTTGGCACAAGGTGGCTTCATCCAGCTTTGTGACATGGGAAGGGGTAGGGGCTGTCTGTGCCCAGAGAATTGGTTCTAAAGCACCCACAGTGCTTTGCCCCGACTCGAGGAAGTTTTGTGCAATGATATGGTGACACGTCACCGGTGCCTCCTGAGAAGTGGGTGAGAACTTTTGAATATATGAACCTTTTCCAGTCAGAAACGCTCAGGGATTTTTAAAACTTCCATTTTGGAAAAGAGGGGTAGTTATTTTGGTGAGATTGTAGTCTGGTGGTTAGACCTTGTGACTAGTAGGCACCTCGGCCAAAGGGCTCGAGTTCTTTTCCAAGCTTTTCCCCCCAAACCTGGAGTCTGCCAGTGACAGTTCGATCCCACATGTTTGCTTTTGGGCCCCTGAAAACGCTTTGCTACTTGCTTGTGTTTGGCTGATTTAAGGCCCAGTGAGGAAAGGCACCCATCTGACGTGGTTTTCCAGGCCTTGAAAACACGGTGCCCTGAGCCCAGGGGATGGTCTCATGGGGCTCACAGGCCCACTCTGGCATGCCACCTCCTTTGGATGGCCAATGAGCTAAGAATGACTTCTATTATTTTTAAATAGTCGGAAAAATCAAGAGAAGGATAATATTTACTGAGTTGGGAAAATTTCATGAAATTCCGATTTCGGCAGCCATAAATAAGGTCTTATTGGAACACAGCCATTAACACAAGGCATGCATGTATTGCCTGTGGCTGCTTTCGAATTATGACAGCAGGGTCGAGTAGTTATGACAGAGATGGTCTGGGCCGCAAAGCCAAGGATATTTACTATCTGGCGCTTTACAGAAGTTTGCCAACCCTGCCCTGAACAAATAAAGGGACAGACTCTGCTTGCTTGCGCATCTGGGGAACAGAGTGATGGGGAGGCAGTGCTGGGAAGCTGCGCTGGTGATTGATCAAGGATGTGAAGTTTCCTGGCAACTTTGTCCTCGTCGTTGTCATCGTCATCCTCATTATCGTTGTCCTTTGGGTTCTCTTGTTTATTTAGAAAAGGAATTTGTACAAAGCCCTTAGTAGCTGTCTATCCTTACCACCTTTTTTTTTTTTTTTTTAATTGAGAAAGAGTATAACTGTCACCCTGGGTATGTAGCTCACAGCAACCTCAAACTCTCAGGCTCAAGTGGTCTTCCTTTCAGCCTCCTGAGTCTTTGGGACTACAGGCCCCGGCCGCCATGCCTGGCTAGTTTTTCTGTTTTTAGTAGGAATGGAGTCTCTCTTGCTCAGGCTGGTCTCTTAACTCCTGTACTCAGGTGATCCACCAGCCTTGGCCTCCCATCCTAGCTCCCACCTGCTAGGATTATAGGTGTGAGCCACCGAGCCCACCACCCTTTCTACTGATGGTAGATTCCCAAGGACTGAAGGCCCCTGTTTGGGAACAGGCTGGGTCAGACCAGCTTGAGTAGGTGCTAATTGCCGCTGAAGCTGTTTCCCGGAGGAGCCTTCTGATTTATAAGATCCTTCCCATTTACCTTGTGGAAGAGAAGAAATCAGAGGTGCTCACCTTTTTTTCTTTTTGTCAGCAATGTAACCGTCTTTTCAACCGCTTCGATTCTTTTCAGGCCACTGGTGGTGTATATATTTCAGGACTTTGCTCACAGGTCTAAAGCTTAACTTAAGCTCCCTGAGACATATCATAAAATACGATTTGCGGGAAAACCCTGATGGGCCTTGATCAGAACATTATTATTCAACAAAGGATGAAATACTTAAGCCTAGATGGTCTTATTTTATTTGATTTTATTTTTTTAAAGAAATGGAAGTTGGGCAGACTCCATTCTGACAGTTTTCAATACAGGAATTCCCACGTCCCTGTTTGATTGCAGTGTGTTGAAAAGCTTAATGTTTTTGTAGGCAATTCATAATTTCCATGTTGAGCGGCCTAAGAGGAAGAGGGCTGGAGCCTACTGTTTTTATAGTTGGGATGGTGGGAACGTCTTTCTTCCCCCAAAGAATGTAAAACTGAAGTGAACTGTTGGGAAAACGTGGCTCGGTGTCCAGCCCCTTTGTAAATCTGCCCCCTCTTTCGGGTTTTCCTTTAGGATCCAGCAAGAGAGAATTTCCTGCTGCTTGATGTCTACAGGAAGGAAAAGATTTTCCTCTAGGCTGTAATAGTACCTCATTTCCTTTTTCTTCCCTTTATTTATTTATTTTCCCTATTAATAAGGACCAATTGTAGAAGGTGAAGGAACCTGGGAAACCTATCATTTTTGGAGGAGGTTAATAGCTTCCTTTAAAAAATCCTGCCGTATTGCTCATGGTCTTTGTAGAAGGGGGGAAAAAATCCTCTCATAAGACTTATTTCCCCAAAAGGCACCTCATCAGCTCGGATGCCAGGTAATGTTCAAGGGTCGGGCTTGGATTTGTGGGTACCCAGCCGTCCTGTGGCATCAAGTTGCATCTGGAAGGCGAGTTCGGGGCTGTCGTGGCGGAGTCCCGGCAGATCGCAGGTCGGCAGGACCGGGGCTGTCTTCCTCCACCATCTGGATTCGGTTAGCTCTCTCTGGGCAGCGGGGGCCGAGTCTCATTTCCTCCCACCAGTAATGTTATATAGGCAGTGATCCCGGGCTGCTCTAACATAATTGAAAATTATGTGCATTGTAGGCTTGGAGCACTGCAATGTAGGCTCATAAAAATATGTGGTGCAGGTAGCCTATGGAGATTGGACACACAATGAAGCTTTTATGTAAAGGAAGAATTATAAGTCTCCATGTTAATATCGCATTATGGGTATGACAGTTCTTGGGGTGGGGTCCTCAGGGCAGATCTGTCCCCTGCTGGAGCTGGTACTTGGATGCAGTCAAATCAGTTTTGCAGGTGGGCAAAGATGGAAACGTAGCCCCTGGTGTACCCTGCCCCACTGAGGGCCGCATGTGGGTGTAGTGTCGGTGGGTGTCAGCCCAGTGTGGTGTTTTCGTTCATGGGTTCCTATGAGATGGTGAAGTGAGTGTTAATGGTGTCCCTTTTGGTTGGCCTTGAGGAAATGACTCTATTGAGTGGTTTTGACCAAATGCAGCTCATATATTTATGTGGCAAGCAAGAATGGAAAGCAAGTTGGGGTGAGACAGGGCAGGGTATATTCCCATAGTCCCCTGGCTTGGGTTACAGGGCTGAGAGAGACCTTGGAAACATTTTTTTCAGTGGTTTTCAACATGGGGTGATACTGACCCCAGAGAAAGCATTCGGAAGTGGTTTGCCTGGGGAATTCCTGTTGGTATTTACCGTCTGTGGGCCTGGCATCCTAGAAGTCCTTTGGCACTTGGGGCAGACCACCGGCCCAACACCCCATCACAAAAAGGATAGCTCCTTCAGCATACAGAGGAGAAACCAGAGATCCACGGAAGCAAAGGGATTTGATTTGAGGGCTTGCGGTGAGTCACTGACAGAGTCAGACCAGTGACCAGGTTGCTCGCCACAGGAGGCTTCTAGGTAAAAGCTCTGCCATTGTAGAAGATGCACCTGCCTTGTATAGATCTAGGTTGGAAAACTTGCCTGCCCTTTGGCAGGTAGCTCCCGGGCTAGGATCTTCCAACTTCAGGCAGAGCCAAATTTGGTGGTAATTTAATTTGTTGTAGCTTTGGGGAATGTGTGGACTGACGTGGGGATGGCTTTGGTCCTTCTGTCTCTCATGAGATATGTACAAACCCTTCTTTCTGGATTGCCCTTTGTGGTCCTTTTTGTTTCTATGGCGATCTTTCTGATTTATAAGACCTAACTCTGAGAAAAGAATCTTCCCCAGTCTCTCTTCTCAGAGATTCTGTGGTCTTTCTTGGCATTCCCTGGGCATGAGTACTGGAGTTCCTGTCACAGTGTTACATATTCTGTCTTGACTTACCTGTGCATGCGTTGGCTGCTGCATGCCTGCTGAAACACACACACACACACACACACACACACACGTACATTTCCCTTATCTGCAAAACAGGGAGCTGAATCAATTGCCTATTCCAATCCTCTCTGGAAGCTAAAGTAGCTCCCTTATGTCACGTGTTCATTTGCTACCTTGGAGAAAGGCAGGAGACGGACATAACTGGCTCATACCTTTACTTTTATCTCTGTGGTAAATATGTGCACATTTAAGACTTTCTCTGGTCTTTCTTTTTCTTTTTTTGAAACAGTCTTACTATGTCACCCTCAGTAGAGTGCTGTGGCATCACAGCTTACAGCAAACTCAAACTCTTGGGCTTAAACGATTCTCTAGCCTAAGCCTCTCAAGTTAGCTGGGACTGTGGGTGCCCGCCACAACGCCTGGCTATTTATTGTTTGTAGTTGTCATTGTTTAGCAGGCTGGGTTCGAACTCGTCAGCTTTGGTGTATGTGGCCGCTGCCCTACCCACTGAGCTACGGGTGCCGAGCCTTTCTCTGGCCTTTTGAGATGAGTGTGTACATTGCATTGCACCCTGGAATTTTGCTGAGAAGTGTTGTTGTTGTGTAAGCTTTTGGGTTGGGTGAGGAATTCCGTGCTCACCTTCCTGGAGTAGTTTCTCCTACCTAAAGGACAGTTGCATATATGCTGTCTGCTTTCTTTAAAGCGAAGGATGATGGCATTGGTAAAGAAGGAGCAACTTTGGAATCGGTGGGTTCCCAGGATACTTCTGGCTTGAGATTCGTATTTCCTTTTCTCCTTCCAAATAGCCCTGGGTTCTGTCCCATATCTCCCCTCCCCATCCCCTTTCTTTCCCCCCTGAATAAAGTAGCATCAATGGAATCATTTTATCTTAAGCCACCCCATACTTTGAATGCAAAGACAAAAATATCATAGCTAGCGTTGATGTTCTGTATATGAACCTGAACCTAGACCTCTAGGAGGAAGCTCTTGGCATTGCATGCTTCTTGGTACCGTGTTGTATCATTGTTGTTGCTTGCGCGCTGTTAACGTTTTCAGTTTCTAACACCTGAAAGAGTTATTTCTTTTTTTTCTTTTTTCTTTTGAGTCAGAGCCTCAAGCTGTCACCCTGGATAGAGTGCTGTGGCATCACAGCTCACAGCAACCTCCAATTCCTGGGCTCACGCGGGTCTCCTGCCTCCGCTTCCCGAGTAGCTGGGACTGCAGGCGTCCGCCACAAAGCACGGCCATGTTTTGGTTGCAGCTGTCATTGTTGTTTGGCGGGCCCGGGCTGGATTCGAACCCGCCAGCTCAGGTGTATGTGGCTGGCGCCTTAGCCTGTTGAGCCACAGGCGCCGAGCCTGAAAGAGTTATTTCTTGGGCCAGCTGTTTCGCATGACTTTTCTGAATTCACTCTTCTCTGTTTTTGTTTTTGTTTCCTCCCTCCAGTACCTGCAGATGAAATGGCCACTGCTTGATGTCCAGGCAGGGAGCCTCCAGAGCAGACAAGCCCTCAAGGATGCCCGGTCCCCATCGCCGGCACACATTGTCGTAAGTGATCCCCCAAGACGATTGCGCCCTTTATGGGGGGTGACGAAGAAGATGCTCTTGATGATAGTGGGCCTTGTTTGTCAGTTTTTCTTTCTTAAAAACATTATTCCAAAATGGTTGCTTTCTGCCATTGGACCTTAGCCACTGGAACCTCCCTGGAGGTTTTCTGAACTTTCCCTCTGGCCCGTTCCCCATGTATGGAGTCTAGCCTCTCAGGCTGCAGTTACTAGGACACCATCGCTAGAGTTTGGGGGAGACTAGCAGTGGTATCAAACAATTACAAAAGTACAATTACGGGAGGGGAGATAGAGAAGAGGAAATTAGAAGCCTCAAAAAGGGAGTTCAGGATTTGGAAATTTCCAGGCCCCCCCATCTCCCGCAATTTATCTTTGATATTTGTCGTAAAGTAATATCTCTGCTAATGTTAGAAAAATTTTACATGGGCTGGCTGATTAGAAACCCAGAATAGTAATGGACTTAGAAAGGCTAAAATTAAATTTAATCTGTATCGCTATGGCTTTGAAATCGTCCGTACAGGTTTGATAAAGGAAACATTTGTTTTTAGTACTAAGACTACAACATGAAGCGTGTGTCTACATATATTTTTAATGTACTTTCTGAAGGTTTTGCAGGCTCTGAAAGTGGAATTTATAAATTAACCTCTTGAGGAGATAGCTCAGCCTTATTAGAATATTCTTTCTATATATTTATATCGTGAGCTGGACTTCATACTTTTGAAATAATTCATGAAAGACACATTTTTATAATGAATCTGTGACAAGTAGAATTATGCAAAGCATGAAACAATCATTTACTTTTTTAATTGAAGTATTACAAAGTGTTATCCATTAGTGTATTTTGCCTCTATATTATGATTTCTTAAAGTTAACAAAATAATTTTAAGTAGAAAAATATTAAGATGCATTGTGTGCTTCTGGACTAACTGCCTCCTTATTTTGTAGCTTGTTATAATTGACTGTATATTATTTAATGAGTTGTGCCTCTGTTGTATGTATGTATCACAAAATAATTTATTTCTGTAAAGCGACATTTTGAGTCATTTTTGAAAATATCTTCTCATGGTGTAAATGAGGCATGTAGAAAGAAGGCTGGCATTTGCCAGAAGCTTCCTCCTTCCTCCAACCCTGCAATAAATTGGATGTTCATAATTATGTATGCTCCTATAATGTCACGATTTCAGGGCCACAAGTGGCATTAGCTCATCTAGGCCCAGTCTGTTCTCAGAAAAGGAAACTGAGGCCCAGAGATGCCTTAAGTGAATTGCCCGGTGTCACACACTGAGTCAGTGGCCAGAGTGAGGCCTAGATCCAGGGGCCTGGTGGCATATTCTGTCCCATGGGAAGTGAATGTAACTTTCCAGGGCTGGTTCTGTTTTGCTTACTATAAATTGGGTCATTCTTAGGGACAGTGGCCTAGGGGCAAAAATGTTACTGGCCTGGGGTTCTAAGGCAGGTTTCTCCTAAAGTGAATGGCATGCTTAAAAAAAGAATCTTAACAACATACAACATTGCTTTTAAAAAGTGTGATAGTTTTAGAGACCTAGAGGATCCATCAAGGAAGCCAATCCAAGTTCACTTTCCTGCCTTCCTGAATTTCCCAGTGTGGGTCTAGGCCAGTGGTTCTCAACCTTCCTAATGCTGCAACCCTTTAATACAGTTCCCGTGGGTCATGGCCCATAGGTTGAGAACCGCTGGTCTAGGCCTTGAAATTTATTTCTCTGCTTTTGGAAATGCTTGATGGGAATTTCCCACATCTTTTTTTTTTTTTTTTTCCAAAGCTATAGAGAAAGGACATTGCAAGTTCTTTGAATTGTTTTCTCTCTTCAAGTGTGGAGAGAAAGTGTGGCTCCCAGAAATAGTTCAGAGTGGACAAGGGGCTTGTAGGACAGGGTCAGTGGGCCCCATGCCAGTGAGTGTTGCCCTTGCCTAAGAGTGAGAATCTGTCCATTTGGACAAGAGGTAGTGACCCTCCTGCCCCCATATCCCACAAGAACAGTTGCTTCAACATTCTTGTGTAGAAATGAACGATCTGGAGGAGGTGGCAAAACATTTTTTCCAGAGCCTGTGTGGATTTTGGCGAGGGGAATAGCAGGGGGACTTAGGTTCCTTTCTTCCTGTGCTGTGTAGTAACAGGCATGTTTACCATAGCAACCACTTTGGAACACACACCACCTTTGAGATGAAGACCTTTGTCCACTGGGACCACAGCTGGCACCTCTAATACATCTTTTGTGCTTTCTTCTGTGCTCTTGGGGATGTGGTTATGGCCACTGCCCAGAGGTGATGGACTGGTGGAGGAAGGCGGGTTCTGGGAGCTGAATGAAGAGAAAAGCCCTCAGTATGGATGAAAGGAAATCACATTTGTGAAATGCTCAATGCTTGTGAAGAGTGGCTTTGGTTGTTTGTATGAGTCATCCCTGTGATTATGCATTTCTGCAGTCTTCACGTGATACCAGTGGGTGAGAAGGAGCATGTTCTAGGAAGGGGGAGATGGGACAGTAGGGTAGAAGAAACAGGGTTATGGGTGTCTACATCCATGTGGTCACCTACAGTTTGTAGGATTGAGGACCCATACACCTTGGGACTACAAATTAATGATTACTTTTTCACTGCACAGAGGGCAATGTGTCAACCACAACTGACTATCCCTTGGCAGGCACAGCTTGTCTGTATTTATAAATGGTGCATTCTGGGTGATGACTGATACATCATTTGGATCTTCACAGTTTGACATTGGCTGGAGAGTCTGGTTCATGTTCAGAGTCTCTGATGAATGATAACTTTTCTCTAGACACTTGGGGTTCTTTCCCAGACTTTGTTTTTCATTCTTTTAAGTAAAAGGTTGTCACATCAGTGTTTCATCACACATGTTTCTAAATAATTGTCTAAGGATTGCTTCTTAATTTCTCTGAAATTTGGATTTATTGTAACTTTGGGGCCAAGCTATTTCATAATTATTTCTAATGTTACTTGGAAAATAGAGAAGTATTCAGTGTTGGTTAGTAATCATTAGAGGTATACTGTCATATTTGCTTAAAAAAACCCCCAACTTTCGGGTGGCTCCTGTGGCTCAGCGAGTAGGGTGTCAGCCCATATACCAAAGGTGGCGGGTTCAAACCCAGCCTCGGGTGAACTGCAAAACAAACAAAAAAATAGCCGGGCATTGTGGCAGGCGCTTGTAGTCCCAGCTACTCAGGAGGCTGAGGCAAGAGAATCGCCTAAGCCCAGGAACTGGAGGTTGCTGTGAGCTGTGTGATGCGATGGCACTCTACCGAGGGTCATAAAGTGAGACTCTGTCTCTACAAAAAAACAAAAACAAAAACGAAAATTAACTTTCTCTAATATCCATTTGGGGTAGAATCTTCATTCAGGAATTTAAAGCATTTTGTCAGACGGTTTTAATATGATTGGATTGTTTATCACATGGAATATGGGTTACCATGTTAGAAAAAAATTGATGTGTAGACTGAAGTAGAGTTCAGTTTATCAAATAGTATTTAAATTAGGAAATCAATGTCATACATTTTAGTTCCTATAGCTGCTGCAGCATCTTGTGTGTAATAAGCCAGTAACTGCTAATTTGTGTTGAGAAAAGGGAGGAAATCATTCCCTAAGGTTGCTATTTTGAGTGACTGGCCAAATAATGGGAATTTATGCAAGGAAGTGGTCTCTCTTTTTTTCTTTTCTGCCTGCCCCCCTCTCTTATTCTCACCCTACAAATTCAGTGGCTTCGTAACAACTCAGGGGCACTAGCCCCAAGTTCCAAGGTCCCCTCACCACCCCCACCCCCATTTTTTAATTCATATAACTAGCTCTTTTCTTTCTCGGTGGAGTTATGAAATTTAGATTTTTAATTCTTAGTTCCTTTTCTTCCTCTTACAAAACCAGTGCCAAGCAGCTGAGTTGCGCTGAGTGCTGGTGTCTGAGTCAGTCTTGGCCAGTAAGCGGTGGGGTGTTAGGAGCCGCTCCCTGGATACCACCCCGGTGTCTTTGCTATATAAAAACTTTCATTTAGCTTCCTTTGTACACAGCAAAAAAAAGAATCTGTACCCCAAATGGTGGTATTTTGGTATAGTATGTATCTTACAAAACGGCAAAAGGCTTCAAAAGTTCCTACAATTTTATCTTGGGGGTTTCCTTTTGAAGTCGATGTGGAATTTTACCTTGGGGTGGATTTCCAGTGCGTCTTGGTCTTGTGTGTTTTGTTGTGTGGGATGAGAAGGCAGACTGAATCTTGAGGAACAAAGCCCGCCAGACTGGTGGTATACTTTCTCTTGTTGTTATTGCTTTAAATGCTGGCGGAGAGCAGAAACTCTTCTGGACTAATGCAGGGTGGGCTGAACTGCTGTCTGCGCTGAGCACTTTCAAGCAAGCTTAGAGGGCAGGACAAGCCCTCACTTTTGATTCTGAAGAGTTCGCGAACACTGACTCATAGCTAATTAAAAATAAAAACCGTGTGCGTGTCCTCTTCATCAGTAAGTACGTGCAGTGTTTTGCTGGGTTAGTTGACCTGGGTTGTATGTCCTGCGCCCACCCATGTATACCGGGATGTGGTGTGTGCCATGAGGCTGCTACATACTGAGGACCAGCAGAACCACGTACAGGTGCCCTCACGAGTGCAGGACCCGTGACGGTGTGACCAGGGAGACCTGATCTTGACTGAGACATTGGTGGGGATTATAGGCCTCCATGTTTCTGTGAGGAAATGGCATTAAAAATGAGGTTGGAAGGATGGAGTTGACCAGGTAATGGTGTGAGAGAAGGGGTGGGGAGTGGGCAAAAGGAATCAGGTGTGAAGATCCCAAAGGACGGAGAGGTGGGCTTTGAGAGAGGCGGGACGTTGATGGGATGGCCTGTGGCTGGGCAGGGCGCAGGAGAGTGGCCTGAGGTGGAGGGTGTGCTGAGGTCTGCCGTCGAATCCTGACCACTGTGGGGAGGTGGCCAGGGGTCTGGCTGCTACCACAGGTGCCTGCAGTAGGCTGCTGGCAGCGGGGATGGTAGACAGACTTAGAGGGAAGTCTCTCTCTTTTAGGGAGAAGAGAAAGTCAGAGGTAGGTCTGTGATTATAGTGGCTCACTGACTGGGGCGTATCAGAGGAGCGACAGGTTTGGGGTGAAGAGCTGTGTTTTTGGAGAGACAGTGTTCGCCAGTGATCGAATCATTGATTCATTCATTGACCCGCAGATATTCTGTGGGAGTCGGGGGAAAGGCACTCTAGACACAGAGTGTTGAGTCCTTAATGATAATAATAATAGCAAAGACAACTGTCATGCTTTCCGCGTGCCCGGCGTTGTCCTAGGAGCATGCAGATGGCATGTGATCCCCGGGTACTGAGGGAGAGCGAGGGCCACAGAGGCTCACTGTTTGACCAGTTGTGGGCTCAGGCTGTGAAACAGGGCAGCCTGGCTCCTGAGTGCATCTTCCCTTCCTCACTGCAGGGGTGGCTGGGAAAGACAACTAAGGGACTCCAAGCACATGTGTATGGTGTGCCAGGAATGGCCAGTGGGGAGCCCCTGGGACTCCCCAACTCCCCCAGCCCCAGCTGGGCACAGAGGGCATGGCTCGAGGTGGCCTGCAGGCTTCTCTGGAGAGTGGGGGCATACATGTATAGGGTTGGCTGGGGATTGGTTTCTGGGTGAGCATTGTGGCTGCTACAGAGCCATCATTGACATTGACACAGGAGGGGAGGGGAGAGATTATGCCCTTGGGGGCTGCAGGATTTAGGGGTGGCAGGATGTGAACCTGCACCAATTCCCTAAAAGCTCCGTGGATTGCTTTTACTTCCTTTGCTGTGTGTATAGTTTCTTCGTATTTATTTATTTTATGTCTGTGACTCAGTGTGACTTCCCAGATCCCTTGGTCTGTGTTCCCTAGCAGCCCCTGAATCAGAGTCAGGACTTGCCCATTTCACAGACAGGGCCTCGGGAGAGGTTCTGCTTTGTCCAAGGATATCAAACAAGTCTGTGAGCACATACAGAAAATGTTATTTTACTAAGGAGGGCTGTGAGGACCTAAAAGGAAGAATCAGGTTATCTTTTGGGGCGGGGGTTGGGGAAGTGGTAGGTGAGGTCAGTTGTGCTTTGAAGGGAGTGAGTGGCACAAACCCTAAAGTGTACCTGGGGCCATAATGGGGTCTGCACGGAAAAGGCCTTTGCTCCCTTTCTTCTCCCAGAAACTCTGCCGTATGCGATGGTAAAGAGTTCTGGAGTTCAAGGTGTGGCCGCTGACCACCTTGGTGAGAGAATATGTTCCATTGGAAAGGATTGTGTGACCTTAGTCGTAGCCCATTCAGATTACGGTCACAAAAATTTCACTGCCTAGTATCACATGCATCGCCCCAACTCTCTTCTGTTTCTTGCTGTGTGGAACCTGTTTGTTTTCCGTGTTATTCTTGAAAATGTCCAGAGATGGGGAATCTAGGTTCTGATGTGGCCTGTTTCTGTTTGGTACACTATGGACTCTAAGAGTGAGTGGAAATCGCTTTCCTTGGAATACTCACTCTATGACTTGTGTCTTACTGTTAAATGTCCTAAAAATTTGAAGGTAACTGTGGTTCTCCCCTGCCCCAACCACCCTCCAGTCTTCTCTTTGGAATTATACTCAGTTATAATTCAAAATTTCAATGATTGAATCTAAACTAGTTAAGGATGAGAAGTACAGATTTTTGATTTAAAAATTCTACCTCTAAAGTTAGTGTAATTAATTTTTAAACGTAGCTTTCCTCATTCAGAAAGTTTATGTTCATGGTAGACAATTTGGCAAGTAGGCCATTAATCTCACCACTTGGACATTACATTGTGAATATTTGCTGTATTTCCTTCTACACTTTTTCCTGTGCATGAATATTTATATTTATTTATTTATTATTATTATATTTATTTATTTATTATTATTTTTTTTGTAGGGACAGGGTCTCACTTTATCGCCCTTGGTAGAGTGCTGTGGCTTCGCACAGCTCACAGCAACCTCCAGCTCTTGGGCTTAGGTGATTCTCTTGCCTCAGCCTCCCAAGTAGCTGGGACTACAGGCACCTGCCATAATGCCCGGCTATTTTTTTGTTGCAGTTTGTCTGGGGCCGAGTTTGAACCCGCCACCCTCAGTGTATGGGTCCGGCGCCCTACCCACTGAGCCACAGGTGCCGCCCATAAATTTTTTATTTTTATTTATTTATTTATTTTTATTTTTATTTTTATTTTTGCAGTTTTTGGCCAGGGCTGGGTTTGAACCCACCACCTCCAGCATATGGGGCCGGTGCCCTACTTTGTTGAGCAACGGGTGCCGCCCAATTTATATTTATTTTTAACATGCTCGAACTCATAATATTGCTCAATATTTCCAGCTTTGTATTTATTTAAAATGAAAATTGCTGTAGTTAATAAGTACTTCCCCATATCATTAAAATTCTTAAGGATTTTTAATGACCACATAACAGTCCATACCATGATTATACCCCAGTTTACTGAATCAGTGCCGTGTTGTTGGGCCCTCAGTGTCTCCTTTTATTTCTGCTATTTTGAATATCTTGTGATCATCATCTTTGTGCACAAATCTTTACCCTCCCCCACACCAACCCCTTTTAGTATATTCTTGGGATCAATCCCTAGGAAAAAAGGTAAGTAAAAGATATCAAAAGTGTTAAAAAGTTTCTTGGCCACAATTTTTTTTTCCTAAAAGGTCTCAACTTTTATAACTACTAGGAGCATGTGAGAGACTTACATAAATGATTTACGGAATGATTTTTTAACGCAATGAAAGAAGTTCAGGCTTCCATGGAGAGATGTGCCTCTACCTCAACCTTAGCCCAGAACAGAGACCCGACCGACCCAAGTCAGCCTCCCCCAAGCCGTCACCTTCAAAATAGGCAAATGAAATGGTGACTTCTTAAATTGATACTAGGTATTAACGTTCGCTGATGTGTCACTATTTTACCTAATTGCATATTCATATAAGACGATTCATAGCATTATTTTATATGCGTTTGCCACACACTAGCCCCCCCGGTATACTCTGTATATTTAGGGCTACTTCAAGAGGTCTTGGGTATATGTACCCTTGTAACTTCAGAGTCTTTTGTTCATCTCAGCTTTCATGCCTGCCACTGGGCAAAGGTAGTACAGTAGAACCTCCACAGTTGACCACCTCCCTGAGCTAATGAAGTTTTCACAGACCAGACACACACCACTTGTACGCGTCCGTGCAAGAGGCCTAGTTTCTTACGGTCACCCCCTTGTATGCTGACCGGTTTGTTATAGTCCTTCGGGTGGCCAACGGACAGAGGTTCTGCTGTATTTATTTGGTGCTAGCTATGAGTTTGGTCAGGAATATGGCCCTGGAGTGTGTTTCTCGGAAAATGTGCCCACTTGTCCAAGATGCCATTGGTTCCAGTGTTGAAGGTCAACCCACAGTGAACGTGGGGAGGGCTGGTGGCCTCAAATCAGCTCTTGACCGTTTCTCAATGCTGGATCCTGTTGTGTTTGGGGTGGGGTGTGAGTCTCTGGCAGCCTGGGGTTCGCGTTTCCTGACATTTGTTGCCCTGAGTGTCAACAAGGTTACTGGAAAAAAGGGCTGTCTCCGAAAATAGGTTTGGGGGAAAGCCCTGGGTTGTACAAAGTAAATGAGTTTCTTTGGCAGGATCTTAACTGCATGGGGGGCTTTGGAGCCCTTCCCTAGAAGAGGACTTCTTAAAGCTTGCTCAGCTGCGGACCTCTTCTCAGGATTAGGGACAAGATTGGGACCCACTTTAGAGAGTTGTTTTTGTTTCAGCACCTGTTCTGTTTACCAAGCGTGGGAGCCTGTTTTAAATTAACGTGGATCTACTTAGAGCTAAACTCAGGGTTTTGACTATGTTTATCTTTCCAGTAAATAAAACAAAAGTGTTCGTTTGGCACCCAGCCTGTCCAGCTTGTCATTTCTCGACTTGCCAATTAGCTCTGTGTATCGGGCTGGCTTCTCCAGCCAGACTGTAAGTTTCTTGAAGCCAAAGAGCCCCGTGGTTTATCTCTTTGCACGTGGCTTTCTCTCCTTCTGTTATGGTGCTTTGTTAGTTAAGCAGGAAGCCAATTTCTGGTGAGCAGCTAACTGGAGTTGATTTAGTTTGGACCTGAGTGTGGCTTCATCATTACTTTAGGGTATTCAGAACCTTCGTATCTCCTTTATACCTGACGTGGGAGTGTGTTTTAGGGAAACATAATTTTGGGTTATGATGTTGTGCATGGTTTGCCAGTAACTTGATAATCCACTCTTACATGTTCCGGCTCACAGCGGAGCGTGTCTAATCACCACAGCAGCATTTATGTGGAACACAGCTGCACGAAAGCTCCAGAAAGTCAGGCTGTGGAGGGCTTCTTATCTCTCCTCAATCTTGGTTTAAATGGACTGCTCCTTAGGTATCCCAGGATGGGGCTACTGAACTCTTCTGGAGAGTACTCATTTGGAAATCTTGGATTTGACTATTGATTATGGGAAATGCATGTATTTCAAGAATGTTGTTATAGGGTATGGAATATGAAAGTTTTATCATGATTGTTTTAATAGCTTGCAGGTCAGATTTTTATCTCTTTTAATAAATTATTACAGAAGGAGAAAACAACTGGATTTCAGAATTATCCCCTAGAGTATACTGGGAACTAAGGAAAGAGGAACATGCCAGGCTGAAACAAAAACCCGGATAATTGTCAGAATATGATATGGTTATTATTATATGGGGATTCTTTGGCAACTCAGCTAAACCCCGTAAGGGTCTGGCTGGGAAAGTGTGTTTTTTTTTTTTTTGGTTGCAGCCGTCATTGTTGTTTGGCGGGTCCGGGCTGGATTCGAACCCGCCAGCTTAGGTGTACGTGGCTGGCACTTTAACCCGTTGAGCCACAGGCGCCGAGCCGGGAAAGTGTATTGTTAATGTCCATTTTACACATCAGAATATGAAAATCCAGTGAGTTAGATTTCTCCTGAGGGCCAAGTTTAATCTCCAGCTAGATGCCAAATAGTTGGGAATGTTAGCAGGTGCAGAATCACACTCTGTTTCCACCTCCTCCCCACCTCCCAGCCTGTCACCCTGGGTGTTCAACATCTCAGTAAAGATAATAGCACTTTCTGGTTGTGTAGGCCCCCGACCTTGGACTTGGTTCTCGATTCCTCTTTTTCTCTCTATCCCACTCTCACCCTGCTCAAGACCCATCAGCAGGTGGCATGCCTGGCATTGGCCACTCTTCAGCACCTCCACCATTGTCAGAATTGTCCCTGCTGGTCCCCTTGCTTGTCACCTTTGTAACTCTGCATCGTCCATCTCTGGTCTCTAGAGCTCGTGCCCATACTTGAGAGGACCTTTTTTAAAGCCGTAGGTTGTATCAAATCCATGAATACTAAAAATGGGAGGATAAATTTGATCTTGGGAGAGAGGCCCAAAGGAGCTCTAAACAGATACCTGTCACCTGAGTGAAAGGTGGGGACTTGCTGAGATTCAAGGGCTTCAGCCCAGGCATAGGCTGCACTTAGGATTTTTGTGTTGGTGGAGGAGAGAGTGTCAGGAGAGCACCAGGGCAGCAGGAGCACCCGTGGGCTGAGTGAGCCCCCAGCCCTGTTCATCAAATCCTCGCTCGCCTGGCAGGATGTGACCGATTTGGTCCTTGTACCCCAGGTGGGACCCGGATGCTTCCAGTGTACCGTGTCTGAGCCCTGTCTGTCCCATTGCGGCCCACCCGTGATGGGAGGCTGCTGATGAATTTTGATGGGTCTGTTTTCTAGCCTGAGCCTGTGTTGTAGGTGGATCCTTGGATGGTGGTTAAGCACATTAGCAAGCCTGTTTAATAGGCTTGAATGAGATGTGGCCACTGTGTGCCCAGTCACAATGGCCTCTCGCCTTCCCACCCCAAGGGCACAAGCTCCCTTTCTCTCACAGGAACACTGTCTGCCTTGCACAGGCGCCAGAGTGAGGAAAATAGCAGGCATTTGAGAGGGCTAGGGAAGGAAGGAAAGCCCATGGCCCAGCCTTGGAACTGGGCCATCCCGTGGGTGCCAGCGACTAAGTGTCATGAGGGGCCCTGGTATCAAGACCTGTCTCTGAGCCTACTTCTGACTCTTTCTGTGGCTCCTAAAATTTGGATATAAGTGAAGAACACATTTGAGATTTTAAGAGACGTGTTTTTCCCAAGCCCTTTCATAATCAGGGTGGAGGTAGAAAATAAAACCTAATAAAAGTGTCTCAGTGACAGAAGATGAGCAGGGCTGGGCAGAAGGGCTCCCGGTAAAACCTTTGGGATGATTCAGTTGGAACTCAAGGGAAAAATTTGTTTTTTGGAAAAAAGGAAGCAGCCCCCTTCAGCCAAACCCCATAAATGAAGGAATGTCTGAAACTCAGAATTAGAGTGACCAAGGCAGGACATTGTCAGAGGCTGAATAATGAATAAGTAGGCCTGACCGGTAGAAGCCATTTCCACTTTTAGAACCCAACCAGACATCTTTCTCTTTTCTTGTCCTCAGCCCCTTCCCGTCCACTTCCACAAAGTACTTGGTTGGGATAGGCTTTCTTAGGCTCTTTTCTTGAATTCTGACTTTGTTTTCAGGTACTGAGACGAACACCTCCATGCTGACCTCCCAGCACAAAAAACCAGGCGTTAGAAACCCCGTAGTGCTGTGAGGCTGACATGTCTCTGTACCATAGTTTTTCTGATAATTGCACCCCACTCCACCCGCACCCCTTTACTGTGGTGATGCTCCTTCTGCTCCACGTGGTTCTGGTACACATGTGATTAGGCAAGGGCAGGCGTGTGCAATATGTGAGTCCTTGCCATGCAGAGTGGACTTAAGCCTACGGCTCATGAACTCTGTTCATAGTGCGCAAACCTCTCCCCACCCCACCAAACCCAGAGGAGGACTCCTCCTTGTAGAAGATTGCGTGAAGGAATGCCTCAGTGGCACCCTGTAAGTCTTGGTACCCAGCGCCAATCCCGGGCCAACCCATGAAGTAGCCAGTATCTTAACTAGTTGGAGATGGTTTTCTGTCCCGTAGAACCAAAGGAGTCCTAACTCATAGAGTTTTCTAAGTCCGAGGTTTATAATAAAAAAGAAAGAGTGGCTTTTTCATTTGAATTAAAAATGCTAGAACATAAATGGATTATTCTGCCTCTGTGTAATTAGAAACTTGTGTGACCAGAACACACCAGCCTTCCGTCAGAATGGGTTGGTTTGTACCAGTCCCAGGGTCACTTTTAAGAGGAATATACATTATACACAATCTTCCTACACAAACGATTTCTAGAGAGAGGTTTATAGGAATAGAGGAATTTCCATGATTCGCTCTTGTGGTCATGGGGAATTTTGAAAATGAACCTTAAGTATTTTTGTGAAATTCCTGTTTTCATATTTTTAGTTTCTCAGAGTTTTCTTTTGGCTCCTACTTAACATATTCATCTTTGCCCTAAGGATCTCTTTTTTTTTTTTTTTTTTTTTGTAGAGACAGAGTCTCACTCTATCGCCCTCTGTAGAGTGCAGTGGAGTCACAGCTCACAGCAACCTCCACCTCTTAGGCTTGAGCGATTCTCTTGCCTCAGCCTCCCAGGTAGCTGGGACTACAGGTGCCCGCCACAGCGCCCGGCTAATTTTGAATGCAGTTCGGCCGGGGCCGGGTTTGAACCGCCACCCTCGGTATATGGGGCCGGCGCCCTACTCACTGAGCCACAGGATCTCTTACTTTTGTTCCTTGCGACAACAGAAGCACCCCTTAGGTAATTAACAGAATGAAATGTTGCCTTTTACTTGAAAAATGACCTAATAATGTAATAATGTAAAATAACATTGTAACAGAACCAAGGGGACATCACTACAACCTCGGTCTCAACCACCCCTCGTTATTAACACTTGTATGATTTTATTATTATTACTTGCATTCTTTTTTTTTTTTTTAGCCTGGACAACTGATGACAAACAGAGCATATAGCTGTTTGACTTATTGATTATTACAAGTTCACTATTTGATGAAGGTTCTATCCATTTCCCTGTCAAATGTACATAAACTATGAAAAGACTGTAACTCCAAGGGGCTAAAACGTTTGTTCCCAGGGCTTTAAGCTAAGTGCAGGGTTGCACCTGGATTATAGGCTGGGTGGCGTCTGCTTGGAACATTGTATGGAAAGAGATTCCGTGGCCTTTTATGTCAGACATTCAGGGGGAAGAATACACTGATGGATTAATACCTGCCAGCAGGATGGAGGGAGAGAGTTAGGGAGAGTAGAGGTGTTACAGGTATTATTTCTATTCCAGGCAATCAACCTTTTGGGGGAAAGTGTCACAACTTGAGCTCCCTGTTAAGATGTCCTGAACAAAAGTCTTACCAACTCAGCATTTAAAAACTTGTTCCAAATGAAATGGTGGGAAGTAGGAACATTTGTCATCAGAAGCATGAATTAGGAGGTGCCCACGGAAGTGAACTGGGGCTTAGGAGCTGGGCTTCTAAGTATCCAAAGTCTCCATGTATCCACTTTGCTCCTCCCACAGCTGAAATGTTTCTGCTGTCCAAGACCCATCTGTATTGAAGACATGACACATGGGCCCCATGTGGTGTGCAGATTCAGCCCACTTTTTTGCACTTCCACGAATGATTATGGTGTGCTTAGTTATATTTCTGACAGTTATAAAACCGAGATCTGTGTTTTTCTTTTTGTTTCACCTTGGTATTGAAAACTGCATGATATGCTGGGTTTAGTGGCTCACATCTGTTGTCCTAGCAGCCGATCTGTAATCTTAGTAGCATTTTGGGAGGCCAAGGTGGGAGGATAGCTGGAGACAAGGAGTTCTAGGTTATAATGAGCTATGATTGGGCTACTGCGCTCTAGCCTGGGTGACAGAGTGAGATCCTGTCTTTAAAAAAAAAAAAAAAATTCATGATAAAAAATATCAAGACGTTTCTCTGCCTAGGGGACAGTCCCTGGACCTTGGGCAGAGGGTGCCGCGTGCATGTGTACATAGACATCCCTCCGTTTCTCACTGTTAAAACTCGCCGAGAAGCGAATCTCGCGGAGCTGCGTGGTGCGGGGGCCTCGGGTATCAGCTACGCTACTTTCCAGGCAGTGCGTGTCTTAACGCCCCAACCACACGGGGCTCATTCTCAGGGCAGCCACTTTAAAATAAATATAAAAATATATATATACCAAGACATTTCTAAGGAGGGTGATAACTTTAATATTATCTAAACTTTTAATTAAAAAGAGTATGGATTTTTTTTTTAAATGCACACCAGCTAACTTATCTAATTTGAGTTTTGGTGTGTGCATACACCCATATGGCCGTCTTCCTGATTTACCATTCTGTGAGTTCAAGGCTGATGTGAGACGCAGTCTCACGGTTGGAACATGATTTGAAAAATACAATCCATTGAGAGTCAGGAAGGACGTTCGGTGAGCGATAGCGTGTTTGGGTGTCTGTGTGGAATAAGTGAGGGGGCAGAGAGGACGTTTGTCAAGGAGAGGAGGATGGGCCATTGGCTGGGGAGATAGGTGGGGGCCCCGGGGGTGGCCAGCGCCGTGTGCAGAGGCCAGCTGAGTTGGGCTTGGCTAAGTGTTCCGGTGTCTGGATGCCCATGCGAATTTCCGCCCAAAGTTTTCAGTTGGCAGAGTAGAGTCTGCTGGATGTGGAGCAAGGGTGTGGATTGTCAGGATCCTGATGGTCGCAGGCGTGTGATACCAGAGGTCAGAACAGAAGCCAGAGGAAAGGGCTTGTGCAACTTTTTCTTGCCATGCTCTGTCTTGGAGTCTCTACAAGACTGGAAATTACACTCCAGAGCTTTGTTCTCTGTCGTGCTAGCTCTCTTGTTGCTGATTTATTTTCATAGTAGACGTAATGCTAGAGAACTCAGAGGTCTTGTAGTGCAAAACCCTCATTTAGGTAATTAAGAAACTAATGCATCAAGAAATGGAGAGGTGAATACGGGATCGTGGTAATACTGGACATTCCCAGAGCACCTCCCAGTGCCAGACACTTTTAAAAGCAATTTACGTAGTTGTTGGAGTTAATCCCCCTAACACCCTTACAAGTTAGCCATTTATTGTTGCTGTCCCATTTTACAGATGAGGAAACAGTGGCTCAGGGGAAGGGAATGATGTATGCTGAAGGTCACAGAGCTTGTAGGGGGCAAGCTAGAATTTGGACTCAGAGCTGGGGCCCCACATACCAGTGCTGCTTTAATTACAAGCACACACAGGCCAGAGAGGGCAAGGTTTCTCCACACCAGACCAGGGCCAGCGATGCTGCTAGTTTCTTTTGAGGAAATGAGGTTTTGTAGGTTCCTAGGAGGAAAAAGTGAGCTCAGTGCAAAAGGGAGATTTGCCTTCCATTCACCCCCAGTTATACCTCCCTTTACACTGTGTACGTGTGCAAACTTGTCGGTAAATTAGAACTCTTTTTGATAAATTACCTTGGACAGAAAGCATTTATGAGTCTTTTTTTTTTTTTTTTTTCTGGTCATCAACCATTTAGTGCTACGTATAGTCATACCCTGATCTATCTTTTTAATATACATATAAATTTGTATCTTTAAGTATTGGGGTTTTCCAATAGCAGTCAGGGTGTCAGTCTCCTGGTCTCCCTTGGCAGCTTTGGTAGGAAAGATTCAAGCCACCTATTTTTAGTGGCAGGTATAGCTGGTTGTTCTGTCTGTTCACAATCTAACTCTTTTAAAAGTTAAAAAATATAGAATAAGGTATAATATAGCAATCATACACATATTCTTGCCATATAATACAACAATTACCGTCCCCTCCATTTGTCAACGCACAAAACAAAACCGATGTTCCTCTCCTTGGTCCACAATCTTTCCTCCCACGTAACCACCACTGTCAAACCTCGGTGTCTATGCAGTTCAGGTTTTTATACTTTGCAGCGTATGTAGGTTGGTCTACGATGTGTTATAAATGATGTCGGTGGGTTTTTCATTTTACATCAGTAGTTTCACATGTCACATGATACCCCGCAGCACGTTTTTCTTACTCAAGGTTGCATTTGAATGTTAGCCATGCTGTTCTGTCCATGGAGCCCACTCGTTTGACCTGCCGTGTCCCACCCCGTGGTATGGACACTACAGTTTTCTATTTCCATGTTGATGGTTATTAGGTTGCTTAACAGTTTTGTGAGATTACAAACTATGCTGTGGTAACTACCCTTAGGCAGGTGTGTGTAGGCACTTGTGTAAGAGTTTCTCCAGGGTTCATGCTGAAGGAGAGGGCTTCGTAGGGCCTAGGTTGGCTGGTTCTAATTTTAGTTCAACATGCTGTTGCCAAGCTCTCCTGAATGACTAGATCAATCAGTGCTTCTCTCGCTGATATATAAAGTCTTCCCCATAATCTCCTAACACTTGGTCTGTCAGAGTTAAACTTCTTGCCAATCTGATGGGGGTACAGTGGCATCTTACCTAATTTGCATTTCCTTGCTGACTCCTAAGGTTGAACATCTGTGGCCTGCCTTGTAGCCTTTATTCATTCTAAAGAATCAGATCATTTTCCCTTATTGATTTATATGAGCTCTTCATATAAATTGGAGAATTAGTTGTATGTGTTGGAAGTTCTTTTACCCAGGCCATGATGTTTTTAACCGTTGCTTAGACGAGCTTTTCAATAAGGACGTTTTAAATTTTAATGCACTCAAAATCATCTGTATTTTTCTCTGTGCTTTAATTTTGTAACCTACTCCAGCTCTAAATTCTGCAAAGAGTTGGTAGAGAAACTGTAGTTTTGATTGGGTATGTGCTTTCTTAACAGGTACATCGAAGGAGGTTAATTTTCTTTGGGAGGAATCTGAGCCAGGGGTTGATGTTTAAGCTAGGATTTAAGTATCATTTAAAATGACTCACTTAGGACCAGATGCAGAAGCTGCGGACTGGATCCATATCTGGAAAATGTGCAAGAGCAGGGACAATAAATCACTCTGGGTCACGCATGGCCGAGGTACTGGGCTCTGGACTCTGCGACAGGATCTTTCAGTGTTTTATCTCATCAGTCTCCCAGCAGTCCTTCTTGAAGTGGGTGATTTTATCCCCATTTTAGAGATAAGAAAAGCAGAGCTTAGAGAAGTTAGATAATTTATGGAGCAAGTGGTAGAGCAGGATTCAAATCTGGGTCTTTCTGACCACAAAGCTCGCGTGCCTAATGCTACACTTACTGCTTTCTTCCAGGTTACTTGGAATTTGTTTGAGTACCAACGTCTTTATATCTTCTTCTTCTTATTATTATTATTATTTTTGCTGTTTTTGGCCGGAGCTGGGTTTGAATCCGCCACCTCCAGCATATGGGGCTGGCGTCCTACTCCCTAGAGCCATAGGTGCTGCCTCTTTATCTCTTATTATTATTATTTTTTTTTGTAGAGACAGAGTCTCATGTTATTTCCCTCGGTAGAGTGCCGTGGTGTCACACAGCTCACAGCAACCTCCAACTCCTGGGCTTAGGCGATTCTCTTGCTTCAGCCTCCCGAGTAGCTGGGACTACAGGTGCCCGCCACAGTGCCCGGCTATTTTTCTATTTGCAGTTCGGCCGACGCCAGGTTTGAACCCACCACCTTCAGTATATGGGGCTGGAGCCCTACTCAGTGAGCCACAGGTGCACCCCCATATATCTTATTTTTAATTTGAATCTAATTGGAGAGAAAGGGAGGTGCGGGTGGACCACCAGAGGAAAGGGGGAAGGCTTGAGATTCAACACTAGAACCTAAAAAGCCCATTGCTAGGAGGGCAGTTCAAAAGGAATAATTCCATATTTCATGTAACTAAATGTTAAAAGCCCAGATAATTGCATCATGCAGGTCTAATGCTGAGTAATCACCCTCCCCAATATTATGGAGGAGGGGGTAGGAAGAAGTCTGGGAAGCCGCTTTTGCCTAAGGAATTACATTCCAGGGGACTCCGAGGATTTAGGTAACCACAAAAGCCATTTATTTTGAGTACACTGAGATTTCTACCACTTTGATCCCTAATCCATAGCATAATTAATAAATGAAATGTGCTGTA
This sequence comes from Perodicticus potto, assembly GCA_963574655.1. Classification (NCBI taxonomy): domain Eukaryota; kingdom Metazoa; phylum Chordata; class Mammalia; order Primates; family Lorisidae; genus Perodicticus; species Perodicticus potto. The sequence continues at coordinate 62,844 of CAUYRH010017126.1, forward strand.
GCATGGGTTTTTACAAAGTGTACTTTTAAAATGGCTTTTGGTCTGACATGATTCATTTGCCACTTAGAAAAGCGTCATCACTTGGGTTGGGCAGGCCAGGCCTAGTGAGTAGTTAAGGGCTGTTTCCCGGGGCCTGGCTCCTGCCTGGGGCCTGCACCGAGTATCTCCCTGATTCTGAGTCCTCCAGGAAGTGAGTGGAGGGAAGCGCTATCTGCTCTAGGTGTGTCTGAGGACCACATTCAGCTCCGAACCTAGAAAGATGTTTTTGCCTTTGCCCCCTTTGTATCAGCTGAGGAAAGTTTCTGGAGTGGGTGATGGTCACTGGAATGGTGTTTGGTTGCCCAAACTGCAAAGCCGGACATTTGCCTCGGTTTCCCTCCCTCATCGTTTCCCCCGTCTCTTCCACCTGTGTCTTCCCCTCGTCTCTTCTTGCCAACAGATGTTGCATTTAGTGATTACCTTTGAGAAGACCGGCTTGAAAACATTATCAACTGGCAAGAAATATCCTTGGTCGTATGGAACTTCTATTATTTTGGTGGGAGGGTGGCAGGAAAGAAGGGCATAGAGACCCAAACCAGGGAATAGGCAAGTAAGATGAAAAAAAGATTAATAAATAGTAAAATAAAGAATATTTTTGACTGCTCAAATGATGCGCCAGATTCCACATATATTGTTGGGACCGGTGGGGGTGTAAATATTATTATTCCCATTTTATAGATGAAGAAACTGAAGTCCCCAGAACAAAGAGGTAGCTTTTTAATAAGGTGGAAATTCAGACCTCACAGTGTTAATTTGGTGATAGGCACAGTCTTATTTCCTCTGTCTCCCTCTGCTCCTTCTTCAGAGAGCAAGGAGGCGGTGAAGAAGAGCCGAACCGTGGGACAGAGAGGGACGTGTGTGTGGGGTGAGATGGGGAGTTGTTTGACATGTAGTGGAAGGGGCCCCTGAGAAGACAGTGACCAAGCTGAGATTGGAATGACGGGAGGCGCCCGGGCTGCCAAGCGTACCTAGAACTAGTGGGGGCATCTGGCAGGAAGGAGTTAATGCCTTGCATGTGCCCTATGCTGTTCATTACGGCCTTAAAAGGGGGAAGAAGGAGGTGGCTGTAAATGTTGCAGTCTTACCTTTGGCCCTTAGGGATTGTCTTTCAACCTTGGTGCAGTAATAACTTATGACTACCCAACAGGGCTTCCTTTTAGGAAACTGGAGAGAATGAGTTGCTACATTCAGGTGTGCTGTAAAAGTATCACCATGTATTCCAGTGTCTGATGTCCCAAACCAGGGGAGCCAGAGGAGGCCCCGAAAGGGTCTCAGGCTTTTTAGAGTAGAGATGAGAGGGGGTGGGACTCCTCAATTCTAAACAAAGTGTCTGCATTGGGAAGATGGCCAAATGCTGTTTCTGGAGTGGAAAAGAAAGATGGCAAGTTGGAAAAGGTAGTTTTACACATGGAGTTTTTGGTGTAAGGGTCCCCGGGGCAATGTGGACTTCCCAGTGGGATGCTCCCAACCTGGTCTTTTGCTTACTGGTCAGTTTCTGAAAAGAAGGGACTGTCTCCAATTTGGTCAATAAGGGGGACTGAGGGGGGTTTGGGCTGACTTTCAGGGGTCCTGTTCCTTGTAAAAGTTCCAGGTTTGGGGTCTGGGACTCTGTGTGTGTTTTACCTTAAGATGGAGAGGTGGGTTTAGGCCAGTGGGAGAGAGAGACTTGCAAGCATAGAGTGACAGACAGGGTTTGATTGCTGCCTTTATTTCTCAGCAAATCCTTGCACAACGCCATATGCCACATGCCCTTGTGTTCTGGAGCTGCCGAATAGGGTGTGATTTAGTTGATGTCCGCTCCACTCGGGAAATGGTGCTCACTGCTGGTCATGCTTTCCATGGAGATAAAAAGTGTCACGTAGGACCTCAAACCTGCAAAATCAATAGCACAACACACCTTCAAACCAAAAAGGTGGTGGTGGTGGGGGGAAGGAGTAGGGCAGTGGGTGGGGAGGGGAGTTTGGGGGCTGTAACTACACAGTTCATCACTCAGTGGCATCTCTTGGGTGAGAAGTATTGATGAACGCTTTTTGTTTCTGAACCTGAAGGTTCGGGTTTTTCAGACACATCTGTGGATTTTTTCAGTGTTTCCTGAGCTCCAGAGTTTGGACGTTAGGCCACCACGCGCATCTATGCGTTACAGAGGAATATTTTCAAGACTCCATAAAAACATGCGGCTTTCAGGGCTGGGCTGCTCCTTCAGGTCCTCCCTCCTTCTCTCCCCCCCCCCACCCTTTTTGGCAAAACTATGCAAACATTGGTATTCAAAAATATTTTGTTACTTTTCTTGGCAAAGTGTTCCAAGAAGGAATTGCAACACAGTCTCTGAGTTAGGAGGCAACTTTCTGGGGAAAAGGCGGGGGTGGGGAGGTTTGCAGTTTGAATCAAAAACAGACACCGAAGCTTTAATAAAATAAATGAAGCGGAGCCCTTTCTGCTCACGGCCGGCTGTGTTGGTGCGGGTCAGGCTTTAACGTGCCTAGTGGAAATTGACAGTCTGAGAACTGGGACATAAACAAAAATGTCAGTCCCTGGGAGTCTTGTTCACTGGACAATGTCTCAATTGTTTCCTTGGTTTTCAAGGCAGCAGGGGAGAGTGGAATATTAACTGTTTACTGCCCAGGGCTGGCTGGGAAATTGCTTTGAGATGGGGGAAGACAGAAAATCACGTTTTTTATTTAGAAACTATTAAACGAGTGATAGGAAAAGAGCACATTGTTTTCTGTGTAATTATCTGCCATTCACCTTCATCTTCCTACACACCATTTTTGTGTGTGTGTGTGTGTGTGAAGGACCAGTGTTTCTTTTTAAATTTGAGTGTCAGCCTTGCATATTGTCCATTCTTAACGCTTGCTGGCACACAGATAGGTCAGTGGGCTTCAGGAAAGGAAGTGTGATTTCTGGTAACAATTTATGTTTTCGATTTCGGCTGATACCCTGTTAGTGTTTGTTACTCTTAAAAGTGCCCCAATGGAGAAAAAAATTAAATGGTTGTGATTTTTAAGAACAAAATATATTTTACTCCCCATAAAAATACACTTAGTGATAAAGACAAGGAGAAAAGTAACCATATTTTAGACAGGGAGTTGAAGGCGCAAAGAGGTCCAGAATTCTATTCACACTTGAATTTAGTCGATTAGAGAAACAAACAGCAAAGTCTAGTGTATCGCCTTTATCTGGGCAAAGTTCAAAACTCAACTGGTAATTAAGTTCTTAGAAGCTCTAAAAGGACTGGGCTGTTACAAAAGCAGTGACCACACTTACTTCTTCAGGACAGAATGCACCGGGGTTGTTTGCTAGATAAACTTGTTTTAATAAATAGGGGTCAGGGGAGAGGTTCCTGTTCTTGGAAGACTCTGACTCCCCGCTAAGTGGCTGTCTCCTCTTGGGGAACTTCAGGCTCCCTCTCCCTTTTAACTTGTCTCCAGGAGGTTTGCAGGCAGCTAAAGTCAGCCTTGGCTTCTGCTTCCTGTCAGTCAGGAAGTCACTTCCTCAGCCCAAATTACAAGCTGTGGCACAACTCCCCAGCCACACTGGGAAGAGCATGTTTTTCCCAGAAGACTGTGTTTCTAGATGCGGAAGTGTAAATTGGTATGCTGTGTAATCATGGAATGCCCAAAAATACATAGGGAAGAGTGTCGCTGGAAAGAGGCAGTGTCCCCAAGGTGAAGGCCCTGCCCCAGTGGCTGGGTCTGGCTGTGAGGAGGAGCTCGTAGCCACTGCGGGGAGCCCTGGCTGCCTCCGTGTCCCCTTGTCAAAGTTCATGTCTAGGCAGAATCTCACTGTCGTTTATTTAGGAGGCCTGAGGACTGAAGGGTGCTGGGCAGGAGGGCTTGGGCATCTGTTATCAAGCTGTGTGTATGATTTCAGCCTCTCCCCTTTAATCTATTATTCAAGGATTTAGAACCCACCACTGTCTTTGCCTTCCTCCCCCTTCCCCGCTCTGTTCTTCATCAAGTTCTCATCCTCACGGCTTCTTTCAGGAGATAGTCTGGTGACCTTTTGGGGGGACAGTTTCCTAAGGCTGGTTGTTAGCAGGCATAGTCCCCACAGTTGCTGTGTTTTTTGGTCATTTTGGGGAAGAGTTCTCACGGATTGCAGCCCTTCTGCCTGCCTGTCTGGGACAGAGTGTATTCCAGGGCGCGGTGTCCAGGCAGAGACCTGCTCGTCCTTAAGTTGGGACGCTTCGTAGATAACACGGCTGCTCTCCTGCATTTCCTTAATGTCAGGGAACAGGTTAAACTCTGCCAAGGTGGATTAACCTCTCCAGGGTCTTGTGAAAGTTCTAGCTCCAGTTTCCCTCTTAGGTCTAGGTATGAATGAGTGTATTTGTGGTAACTGTTGCAGATGTTAGTGAGAAAGTGTCTCATCACAAATATTTCAGTCCTACTGGAACCGGACTGAGGAGGGGAGGGAGGGGGCTGTGTCACCAAGGAAATTTGCTCCTCCATTAAGATGAAAGGGCAGTGAATTAAGTACCTGCTTCTCCCTTTTTGCCTCTGATGGTTATTGATCTTCCCCTGGAACTGCACCATTCACGTTCTGATCTTTCTGTCCACAAAGGGAATCCCCAGGTTGTTCTCTGGCGAATGGCACTGGCAGGTTGAGAGTTAAAGGTTGGCAATACCTGCCCTCTCCAGAGTCTCAGTATTTTTAGTCTTTTCCTTCTTAAGACCTAGAAGGTTTTCTAAAAGAATGTCTTCGGTGAATTGGAAGCAAAGAGAGCTTTAGAAGCATGGCAGAAATCGGAGGAAAAAGGCAAAAGGTGATTCTACATCTGTTTATTTTGTTGTTAACATAAGGCAAGGCGATTTCTCTTGGTAAACTTTTGCTAGGGTTAGGGGAGGGCATGGAGAACAGAAGTTTAAATTTACATTATGGCTGGAATAATTTGGACGTACTGTCCAGTAGAAGTGTTATGACTATGGAAGAAATTCATTCTATGGAGTTGACTGATACCGAACCAGTCAATCCATCCTTTATCGCCCCTTCCAAGGCTAAGGTCTGGAGCCACCTGCAGAAGGCCCTTCTCAGACTCCGGTGTTCTCTGCCTGACCCTCTCCACTGCCTGTTGCCACATCATCTTGAAACTGGCTCCTTCCCCAAACCTGGAAGCTCCTTAGTTCCTGACTTACCTCTCTGTTCCCAGATGCTCGCACAGTACATCCCTGTTAACCTTGAGAAAATGGACATCATGTTTTAGGGACATCAAATTCCCCCCAGAATCTTAGCCTAGGTCTCACCCAATAGTGGGTCTTACCCACAAGTTCACATTTTCCTCATGGGGTGTTTCTTTTGCTGTTCTTGGTCACATTTCTTTCTTGTGTGATTCTTTTTATGGCCACTGTACATTTTTATTGTTTCCCTGTCCCTCTCTTATGGGAGATGGGGTAGCAAGTGAGGATATAAGCTGATAATAGTCAAGAGGAAATTTAGTTTTTTGAGCCCAGTTACTTAGTTTTTGCCAGCTAGGCAAAATTCAACCCTGTGTTGGATCCAAAAGGGGTCTTAATATAAGCCAGGGAAGGTGTTGAACCTGGAGGTCAGGGCTTATGGTCTACTTATACAGTCCCCTGGGGGTTTCTGGCCTGGGCGGACACTCTGGGGTCTTAATTAATGACTAGGGGGGTTCATTTTGAACCCTTTGTTACCAAAGACTGATTATTTTATAAATTGGATATGATGCTTTTGTCCTAAACGTCACCAGCCACAAAGGTAGAGAGAGAGTGTTCACGTGTGTTTATAGATACACATAAATCATAAATAATTTTGGGGGACGATGCATGAATTAGGGAAAACAATATAGTGAATGAACTCCGGACCCTAGAACCTTGTGTTCCAATTCTCTCTCCCCTCCTTGACCACGATGCCCGCAAACAGGACGTGTTTTTGTTGTAAAGTCACATAGTTCTTATATTCTCTGGGTGTGGCCCTCCTAAGCCCAGCTTCAAGAAATAGCTCTAAGCTCATGAACTACCGCCCCTCCCCAATGTCCACACTGTGTCTTATGTCCTTGGGGTAGTAGAAGTTGGGGATATAAATGTGACTTTAGAGAGAAATATCCTCTGATGATAGGCTAATGCTTATATTGACTAATAAGCCTCCCCTCTGACAGTCATTGCTCTGGGGCCCCAAACCAGACTAAGTGGCTGCTTTTATGTCTGTCCAAAGAACATGCCCCCCTGATTCCTACCTATTTATTTTTTTTGAGACAAGAGTCTAACTATGTTGCCCTCACTAGAGTGCTATGGCATCACTGCTCACAGCAACCTCAAACTCTTGAGCTTAAGCAAGTCTCTTGCCTCACCCTCCCAAGTAGCTGGGACTACAGGTGCGCGCCACAGTGCCCCACTATTTTTGTTGTTGTTGTTGTTGTTGTTGTTGTTGTTGTTGTTGTAGTTGTCATTGTTTAGCCAGCCTGGACCGGGTTCGAACCCACCAGCCTCAGTGTATGTGTCTGGCGCAGTAACCACTGTGCTACGGGCGCCGAGCCACCTCTCTGATTCTTAAATAACAAAACGATGACATTTCACAGTGCTGTCTGTCTTGGCAAGTGGGATGAGACTGAGATGGCCCTGGGATGTGGACTGTTGTGAGGGATGGAGGGAGGGAGAGGAGAGGAGATGGGAGCCTGGTGGACTGAGGAGGGCGTATGAGCTTCCTGGGCCAAAGGAAGCTTGATGCTGGACAGGGTGCTATTTGGCTTCCATTGTCGGAAGCTGTCGCTGGTTCTTCTTGTCTTCCTGGCTCACTTCTTATGAGACCCCCCTTCTATGGCTGATTCTGGGCCTTTCCCAAGAAGCTGAGGAGGGTGGAGAAAGAAATAGAGAGGAAAGGGGGCCAAGAAAGAGTTTTTATTTAGGAAAAGGGAAACCCACCAGGAGATTTGGTAAATATTATATTTTCTGAAGGGCCAAGCACAGGGAAGATTAGATAGTGGGGCAGAGTGTGCGCATGGAAGTGTATGGTGCACACAAGTGTAGCATGCGTTTGGTGGGATGGGTGGATTTTATGTCATTCAGGCATGTTCAGTGGAGCCCCGTCAAGGCTGTGGGGCTCCTGAAATAGACAAGTCTAAGGACCTTCTGGGAGGAAGGGGAGGCATTCCATGCTATTAGGGGAGATTGTTCAGAGCTTGCTGGGTTCCGGCTGGTGTCTCCTCTTGAAGAGGGCATGTTTCCTATGGGAAATCTCACAAGCTCCCAACCAGGTTTCAAGCTTTTCTTGCTTGAGATTTTTGTTCTTTGACTCAGGCCAGCTGCAAGGACCCTACTACCTGTCAGGAACAGACCTCCTCTGGGCGAGAGGGCGGGCCTGGGGCACACAGGGGTACACCAGGCCCCGAGTGGCGGCCACAGAGGTATTTACCAGCTGGTTCTATGCTTCGCGGGAGGTTGGCGAACGTTTAAATGCAGGTTATAGGCTCACATCTGCTTCTATTTTTCTCTTTTCTGCAGGCCAGACTGAAAACTTAATAAATTGTATGAAACCCAAGTAAGCATGGATGTTAAAAAACATTAAATAAGTTACATAAGTATGCCTACCTGTAACACTTTTATAAGGTAAATGCACGTGGGTTACTTTGCCATTAATGTGCACACAGACCAAGATTTATTCTAAAGCCCTCTTGTTTCAGCCCTGCGGCCGGTGAAGGTACTACTGTTTTCAGCGGTCTCCTCCTTTACCTGGCACGCACTGTAGCCAGGCTTGGAAAATGCGATAATGATGCCATAAGTACCCTTGTGCAAAAGTTGTTTTTTGTTCCAAAACATTGCCAGTTCACGACATGTAAAACTACCACAGATGCTTCAGCTGGTTTTCTTTCTTTTTCCCCAAATAAGGCGAGCATTAATGAAGCAGCTGATGAGGGCCTGGGAAAATATTTTGTCATCCCTTAAAATGAAGTTTCTTCTTCTCTTTGGGCTGGCTCATAGATTTTTCAGCCAGAGTACAAGCGTCTAGCCAGACTTGTTGAGTATTCGGCCATGCAGCTGAGCTTGTTCATTGCCATTGTTATTTGCACTGACCACCGACATAAATGATGTTGGGCTTTCGTATTTCCATGCTTATATGTCTAGTGACTGGAAAGCTCTGTGCAGAGGATGGCAGGATCTTCCTTTCTGCAGAATGGAAAAGGGAGTCCAACCAGCTTCTGGCACCCACCTCTCCTTGAATTGCAAGCTGGGAAGTTAGGCCAAGCAGCTCTCCAGCTTCCAGACACTGTGTGCACTTTGGAACCAGCTACTCCTTCTAGAACCCAGCGGGGTGTTTAGTATGGCCTACATGGCGGCAGCAACCTCACGAGTAGGCAAAAGACCTGTTTTGGGTGCCTCCTGTGTAGAAGTCTGAAATGCAGCATCCAGACCCAAGGGCAGTGTGAAGGGCAGAGACGGGAACACACTCATAGACCTGTTCTTATAGATGGAGACGTAGGCCCAGGTAGTCTGGAGTATGGAATAGCACCTTATTTTTGTTTGGTGTATATAGTCTTAGAATAATACCTTATTTTTGTTTAGTGTATAGGAGAAAGCATTTCCTGCCTCCAATCACACAACTCACCCAGTATTTATTTGGCTTCTGCCATCTGGCTTCTCCTCTTGCTGCTGTGGAATTTTGTGTTTTGTATAATAGCTTTATGGGGAGCCTTGGTTTCTTACTCTGTAAAGAATGGGGATATCTGTGGCTCCAAAGGGGACAGGATGGTGTTGCCTGGTGGTTAGAACTCTGGTTTTGGAGATGGGCAGGTTTTGGTTTTCACTCTAACTTAGTGACATAAGCTTAGGAATTTGCTAGTCTCCCTGTAAGGGAAAAGATAATAACGATCTCCCTCACGGGTGGTAGTTAGAAAAAGATGTTGCGAGTGTCAAATGATCTGATGGATATAGAAACTCTTTTCAAACAGAGTGTGTTGCTTTGTTCAATCTTTAGGAGGGGTTGCTGTTCATCCTTGGGACTGTTCTGGAAATGATAGTCTTTTGCATCAGTATGAAGTTGTGACAATTCTTATTATTTGGTTTGTGTCATTGCATGAAGGCAAAAAACAGCCAGAGAAGCACAGGGTTCCAGGAGCAAGAGATTTATGGTTTGCAACTCCTTGTTTTCTAAATTCCGTCATTTGTAAGATGTGCTTTTAAATCTCATAACAGATCTTCAGGGAGAAAAGAAACACTACTATTATTACATTTATCTACTTACCATATGCAACAAAATTTCAGACATGTTAAAATGTAGAAACCAGGTGAGCCTTAGAATGAAGGAAGTAATGCCCGTGTGTGTATATAATTTGAGTAGAAGCTGTGCTGTTTGGAGGTCTAAACTTCCAATGGATGATGCAACATAAAAGCCACTTTTGGGCACAATTGGGTGTAGAATCTATGTGGATCACATTTTTCGGCTGTGCTGAAAAGAACAAACAAAACAGCAAACCAGAGTCACAAGGCACGGATGTGCCAGAGGTCAGCACTTAGAAAATCATACCGACTTGCATTCTGCAGGGTTCTATTAGGGAAGATGCTGCGGTTGCAAGTTTTCACATTGTTTTTGACCATTGCAGAGAGTTGCTGGTAATTGCTGGATGACGAGGCTGGGTCACCCTGCAGCTTGCTTTTCTGTAAGCACACCATGGAAAATACGTCCACATTCCAAGCCCTCCTTAGCCCATCTCCCCATTGGGAGGAGTTAGGCTGCAGCATGAATGGGAACAATGAATACCCAGGCTTCTTCAGAAGGCGATATTTGAGCATTTAATGTACTGCTGTTCTTGTGTATTCTATCGGGAAGAATGGGCAACCGCACATTAACCTTATTTTAAGTGTGATGCATTTGAACATACAGTTAAGAACAGCCCGAAGCATATGCATTTCTGCTGTGAGCGGTTTTGAATAAATCAACATAATAGTGCATGGCTATTAACATATTATGTGAATTGGACAATGATATATACTTGGGGGACCTTGAACTAAATCCAGCTAAGAGCCTGTAGGATGGGCTCCAGGAGGACTGGCGTTCTGGACGTTGAGGTTGTCATACAAAGAAATGAACTGCAGACCACTGGCAGAAGAATTTTCTGGTAATACTCAACCCAAAGTAAATTTTCAAATGCTTGGACTACAGCACGGAATTGACTTATGTCAAATTAATTGGATCTGGACTGCTAAATGTGAGTCAGTTTGGGTTGGAAGTTATTTTATTATCCACAAACCTCTTTGTACCTCTTCCTACCCGTCCCGGAATCTCTCAGCCATAATTTTTCCTGTTTCCAGCTCTCTCTCACGATGCATCTGTGAAACAGTGTATTTTTGTTAGATTTCATAAGAAGCAGTGTTAAGCTTTTGATAGAATTCTGTTTAGATTTCAAAGAAACTTGCAGTGTGCTAAAAGTTAAATTCCAGACCCTGAAGGAATGACACCCAGGCTCAGACCCAGAGATCCCAAGTCATTGTCCAGCCCGATCAGAAACTTGCCATGGGCAAGTCTCGGCGTGCCTTACCTTAAGGGCTTTAAAAAAAATTAATGGGGGAGCATTATGTGTGATCCTTTATGGTCCCTTAGAACTTGGTAACTTAGAGGTTCAGTGATCTGCCTTTTCTGGGCTGTAACTACAAGATGAGAAGTGGAGTAAGTAGCCAGAGCCTTGTAATCTTTTGAGAATCGGGATTTTCCTATCGTTTTCTTTTCTGAGTACCCTGTAAAACCCTCTTTAGCCAGGTACAAGTCCTTCTTTCTTCATGACATTTACTATAACTTTGTTAGGACTTCAGTTAGATTCTGAAGTTGCTTTCACAACTTTTTTTTAATTTAAGAGCTAAGGTCTTGCTTTGCTGCCCGGGCTAGAGTGCAGTGGCGCGATCGTGGCCTGTGGGCTCGGTGATCTTTCTGCCTCAGCCTCCCCAGTAGCTGGGACTACAGGTGTGCACCCAGCTAATTAAAAAAATGTTTTTGGTAGAGATAGCATCTTGGTATTGCCCAGATTGGTTCGTGGCCTAAAGCAGTTCTCCTACATTGGCCTCCCAATGTGGTGCGATTATAGGCATGAGCCACCTCTCCCAGACTGTTTTTTCTTTTTTTTAATCTTAAAAAAATGGCTAATGAAACTTCTACCAACTGCCCATTTTGGGCAGAGTGCTCTGACTGGACAAAATGGAACAACATTCTGGACAAAACTATTTGGCTTCCATGCCTCGTCTGTTCTCGCTTTTGTTCACTGTGCACAGCTGTCTGAGGACTCTCGCTTGGTGACTTGTTTGCCTTCTAGCTGGCGACTGGCCCACCTGAAAGGTGTGATTGCCCAGAAGCCCTGTGGGTGAGCCAGGGTGCTGGGCAGGGACTATAGGGAACAGGGGCACTGGGCTGGGTTCCTGTGGGTCACTTGGGGTTTCTGATAAGGATATGTATGGAGAGTCAAGAAAGAGAGACTGTCTGCATGGCATCCGGGCTTCACGGGGACACACGCAGGGTCCTCGATCACCAGAGCTACACACTGGACAGGGGTCTCTGGATGTTGGCTTTGAGAAGTCTGAAAGTACCTGCTGGCCCCAGGCTGTTTGAGGGACCTCCACAGCACCATTCCTGTGTCACCTTGGCCCTTCCTACCTCCTGGACTCTCTCCTATATCCCTTTACCTTTGACACCCAGTCCTTCTTGTAGCTCCCAGTTAACCAGGAATGAGAATTGGCTCTACTCCATTTGCCCCAATGGGGTGTTCGTACCAGGCGGCCTCACTCACTGCCATCCAGCCTTGGGAAGGCTGTCACACGGTTCAAAAAGGAAACCCCAAGGCTGGTCCCTTCTTAGAGGGGCCCTGGGTGGGGTAGACCCTCTAAGCATGGGGGTGGTGGAGGCGGCGGGCACTAGGAATGCCGTGTCTAACTCAGACGGAGCAAGTGTGTCTTTAAGAAGGCTGTTGCTTTCTGCTTGCTGAAGTCAAAGACACCCTCCATGAGGATGTGCTGGGGCCATCTGAACAACCACTCGTACTCAGACATTATTTAGAAATGGAATTGGGAGGTAGAGAAAAGAAATAGAGCGGTCTGGCCTTCTGCCTCTTGAGGGAGCGTGTACGTAGTCGAGGTTCAGCGCATTCCTTGAGGACATGTGGGTCGAGTGTCAGCCTCCCCTTCACAGGTTCTCGTGCTTGCTTGTTAAAGGTGAGATCTGCACCGGCTGATTAGTCAACCTGGTTGAGATTCCTTTGTGAAACCAGATCTTCTAGAATACTAGTAGGAAGAATGCTCAGGTGAGCTGCAGAGGATGGTGGCTTCCCTTGGTCACATGATTGGTTGGCATCAAGGAGATCGCTGGGGGAGTTAGCAGGAGTCAGCCTCTCAAACAATTATTAATTCATTTAATTTTCCATTAACGAGTGGTGTGCAGTTCTCAGCCCTTTGTGTTGTATCTGTTAGGTGGTCGATGTTTGTTTCCTCTCTTCTCTTGTGTATTCTGAGTTAGGACGAGTTGTGGACAATCTGATGTAATCTCGGTATTTTCCCTGAGGCTTGCTGTGGTTCGTCTGCTGAACTGGGTGTTCCAGACCCTGTGTGAGGCTCTTCACGCGCATCTTTAGATGTGATCTGCACGACGTCGTGCTCTCCTCATGAGGTTCTAAGTCTCAAGCAAGTTGCTCAAGTACTTTCTACGGACTTCCCAGTTGATCTTTACTGCTCGCCTGAGAGATGACATTGAAAGGAGACTCTCAGCCAGTGGAGCCTATGAGCTCTATTTTCCGTGGCTGAGCAAGAAACCTTTTTTTTTTCTTAATACCAGCTTTATTGAGATATAGTTCCCAAGCATACAATCCATCCATTTAAAGTGCACAATTGAATGGTTGTTGTATTTTCAGGAGTTGTACAATGGTCAGTTGTAGAACATTTTCATCACCTCCCTGCACCCTCTCTCCACCCCATCTCTTAGAAGCTATTCCCCATTTCCCCGAACTACCCCTGTCCTAGGCAACCACTACTACATTTGGTACCAGTGCAATTCCCTTGATGCTAAAAGCAATTCCAGGGGAGTTTCAGGAAACCTCTCCTTTTCTTGTCTTTCTTCTCACCCACTCTGGAGGGGAGGAATCCTTTACTTTTTTCCGTTCTGGGCAGCAGCTATAGGGAATGTTATCAGTGTTGGGACTGGGCACAGGCCCAAAGCTTCTTGGTGCCTGGACTGAAACTGAGCTAAGCCAAAGTGGCAGGCAGGGCAGGCTGTGTGTGAGCTGGCTGCCACTAGGCTTATGGCCTGTCCAGAGGGGGTTTGTCCTCACCAACCTGGCACAGTGAGGATGGTGCAAACACTATCAGGCAGGTCACGTTGGTGCAGATCCACGGGAGACTTTCCTAAATGAGTGGGTTCCTCCAGGTCAGGGCTGGCTTGGGGCGGCCAGTGGTGGAGTAAGTGGAAATCATTGGTGCACGTGGTCATCAGTCATGCCTTCCAAGGAGAAATCTGACAAATTGCTCTTAATAAAAGTAGAGGGGGGCAGTTTTCAAATTATTTGCTTGCTTTTAAACTGCTGAAATAGAAGGATCCAATACTGATCTTGATCATGCTTGGCAAATTGGCAGTGAAATAGGAGAAGTTTGTTCTTTTGTTTTTGTTTTTTTTGAGACAGAGTCTCGTCACTATGTTGCCCTTGGTAGAGTGCCTTGGCGTCACAGCTCATAGCATTTTCTTTTTTGTAGAGACAGAGTCTCCCTTTATCACCCTCGGTAGAGTGCTGTGGCATCACACAGCTCACAGCAACCTCCAACTCCTGGGCTTAGGCGATTCTCTTGCCTCAGCCTCCTGAGTAGCTGGGACTACAGGCGCCCGCCACAACGCCCGGTTATTTTTCTGTTTTGCAGTTCTGCCGAGGCTGGGTTTGAACCTGCCACCTTCGGTATATGGGGCCAGCGCCCTACTCAATGAGCCACAGGCGTCGCCCTACTCCAGAAATATTTTTCAATGGGTGTTAGGAGACCAGCCTTCTTAGCTTAGTGGTGAATGGCAAATCACTTTTCCCCTCTGAGCTTCAGTCTTCCGTATAAACTGTTCCAGCCCTGATGGTCAAGAGTTCTGAGTTGAGAGAAGATAGAAGAATGTTCTCAATTTGAAAGCTGAGGATTCTAAAGGGAGTGAAGTAAAAGAGTAAACTTTGATTCTTGCCTCACCTTTTGGTTTCCCTCGCTCTCAGAGGCTGTCCTTGTTCACTCCCCGGAGAATGGTGAGAATGCATCATCCAAATGTAATTGCTTTAAAGCTTCCTACCTGGGGCTGTAATTGCCCTTGAGATCAAGAACTTGGTTTCATTTGTCTTTGATTGGCATCTGTCCTTTGCTTGGCATAGTTCTTGCCACAGAGTAGAGGCTTAATAAATATTGGTGTGAGTACTTTGTGTTGTATATTGAATTTTTTTTATAGCTTTATTGAGGTAATTTACATACAATGAGTCACACATATGTAAGGAGTACAGTTTGATAAGCTTTGACATGCATATATGTCCACAAAACAATTACCATGGCAATGCCGATAGCTCAGTTGGTAAGGGCGCCGGCCACATACACCTAGCGTGGCAGGTTTGAACCCGGCCTGGGTCTGTTAAGCAACAATGACAACTGCAACGAAAAAATAGCCAGGCGTTGTGGCAGGTGCCTGTAGTCCCAGCTACTTGGGAGGCTGAGGCAGGAGGATTGCTTAAGCCCAAGAGTTGGAGGTTGCTGTGACCTATGACACCATGACATTCTTCTGAGGGCAACATAAGTGAGAGAGTATATAGTAGTAGAAGCAATGCTTCTACTTCAGTCTCAAAAAACAAACAAAAAAACATAGTAGAAGCAATACTCCTACTTCAGTCTCAACAAACAAACAAACAAAAAAAACAATTACCACAACCGAGATAAGGACCATAGCAGTCACTCCCAAGAGTTTTCTCATGTCCCTGTGTAATACCTCCTTTTCTCCTCTGTCCCTATTTTTAAACAGTCACTGATTTTCTCTTCGGTTCTGTCCATTAGTTTGCATTCTCTACAATTTTATATAAAGGGGATCATGCAGTATTCACTCTCTCTTTTTTATAGCTGGCCTAATGACTCTGAGATTTCATCTGTGTTCTGTATCAATAGTTGCTTCCTTTTCATTGCTATGTAGTATTCCATTATACAGAGGGTGCCAAAAATGTATACACACTTAAAGAAAGGAAAAACTATTAAAACTATAACACTTAATATAGACTAGTAACAAAAGAGGAATTCAAGGCACATTTAAGCACCTCTTGTAATTGCAGAAGTCAAATGTGACTTAACTATTATACTTTTAATAGTTTTTTCCTGTCTTAAAATGTATATGCATTTTTTTGGCTCGGCGCCTGTGGCTTAACAGGCTAAGACACCAGTCACATATACCTGAGCTGGTGGGTTCGAATCCAACCCGGGCCCGCCAAACAACAATGACGTCTGCAACCAAAAATTGGCAGGGCGTTGTGGCGGGCACCTGTAGTCCCAGCTACTTGGGAGGCGGAGGCAGGAGACTCGCTTGAGCCCAGGAATTGGAGGTTGCTGTGAGCTGTGATGTCACAGCACTCTATCCAGGGTGAAAGCTTGAGGCTCTGTCTCAAAAAGAAAAAAAAAAGTATATGCATTTTTGGGGGCACCTTCTGTATAAATATAACAGATTTTTTTGTTAATTTACCTGTTGAAGGACTTAGATTGTTTTTGTTTTTTGCCTACTTTGCATAAACCTATTATGAACATTCATATTCAAGTCTTTATATGGGCATATGCTTTTGTTTCTATTCCACCTTGGAGTGGAATGGCTATATCGTATGGTAGATGTATATTTGATATAAAAACATGTCTAATTATCTCTAAAGTGTTATACCACATTAGATTTTATCAGCACCTTATGAGGGTTCAGTTCTACATTCTACCCAACTCTTGGTATCTGTCAGTCTTTTAATTTTAGCCATTCTAGTAGGTATGTAGTAGTTAGTATCTTGTGATTAAAAAAAATAAAAAAAAATTTTTTTTTGAGACAATGTCTTGCTCTGTTGCCTAGTCTAGAGTGCAGTGGCATCATCATAGCTCACTGCAACCTCAGACTCCTGGGACTTGAGCAATGCTTCTACTTAAGCCTTTCAAGTAGCTGGGACTACAGGTGTGTGCCACTGTGCCTGGCTGATTTTTCTACCTTTTTGTAGACAAAAGGGTCTCTACAGGGTCTCATTCTTGCTCAGGCTGGTCTCAAACTCCGGCCCTCCTCCCACCTCAGCCTCCCAGAGTGCTAGGATTACAGGCGTGAGCCACAGCACCAAGCCTGAAAGACTGTTATTGATAGTTAGACCATTAGTAACTTTTGTCTTATTAGTGCTCAAAAAAGTTTAAAAGAAAAATCCATACAGCTTTATAGAAGGAAATTGCTCTTATGGAACCAGAAAGAACACCATAATATTTAATCATATGTAGGAGATCTCTTTTGAATGCTCAAGGTGGGAGGTGAGGTTTGGGAAAACTGTGTATATGTGTATGACAGAGTAGAGAAAGGGTATTAAAGTTTGATGTTCTTTCCTACAATCAGAGTCATTATAGTAATGGGAACTAAAATAAGTAACACGTTGAAGTATTTTTCATTTCAAAATATTAAGGGAGTACAGATGTTTCTATTACATGTATACCTTTTATAATGCTTAAGTTGGGGCTTTTACTTGCTGATCACCTGAATAGTATTCAGTGTACCCTTCTTGATTTCCAGCGACCTTTGCATCTCTCTGTGCCCATGTGTCCCCATTGATTAGCTCTCAATTATTAGACAGTACATGTGATATTTGTTTTTCCACTCCTGAGATACTTCACTTACAATATTGTCTCCAATTCCATCCAAGTTACTGAAAAAGATGTTATTTCACTCCTTTTTTGTTTTTGTTTTTGTTTTTTTTTTTTTTGCAGTTTTTGGCCGGAGCTGGATTTGAACCCGCCACCTCCGGCATATGGGGCCTGCGCCCTACTCCTTTGAGCCACAGACACCACCCTATTTCACTCCTTTTTGTGGCTGAGTAGTAATCCGTGGTACATGTTCATGTATACATATATGAGGGCTGTCCACAGAGTATCCAGTCATGTAATGTGAAAAACAGAGACATACATGATATGTGATTGGATACTTTCCGGAGTACACACACAGTGTCAAAAAATGTATACACACTTGAAGGGATGTTTTCTGTGTATTACTTTTCAAAGTTGAATTGAATGTATCATTACTGGTACATTCAATGTCAAGTGTACCTAGACATGCTATGCACATCCATTTTACCTGCAATTTGTACACTTTTTGGGAATGATCAATTTTAAATTTTACTTCCAACAAGACCTCTTAAATGTGTACACATTATTTTGGCACCTTCAGTACACACACTCACACACATATATAAATTTATGTAGTGTATATATAAATATATGGGATTGGAGCAATGCATATATATATATATATATATATATATATATATATATATATATACACACACACACACACACACATTAAATGGGAGGGAGCTAGGAGTTTGAGACCAGCCTGGGCATATGCATATATGTAGTGTATATACACATATGTAGTATACATAAACATACATACACACACCACATTTTCTTTATCCACTCAGGCGTTGATGGGCACTTAGGTTGATTACATATCTTTGTGATCGTGAATTGTGCTGCAATAAATATTCCAGTGCAGGTGTCTTTTTGATAAAATTACTTTTCCTTTGGGTAGACAAATAGCAGTGGGACTGCTGAGTCAAATGATAAGTCTATGTTTATTTTTTTGAGGAATCTCCATATTGTTTTCTATACAGATTGTACTAATTTTCAGTCCCACCAACAGTGTACGGGCATTCCTTTTTCTCTGCATCCATGCCAGCATCAAAGCTTTTTTTTTTTTTTTTTTTTTGTAGAGACAGAGTCTCACTTTATCGCCTGCCCTCGATAGAGTGCCGTGGTGTCACACAGCTCACAGCAACCTCCAGCTCTTGGGCTTAGGTGATTCTCTTGCCTCAGCCTCCCGAGTAGCTGGGACTACAGGTGCCCGCCACAATGCCCGGCTATTTTTCTGTTTTGGCAGTTGGGCTGGGGCCGGGTTTGAACCCGCCACCTTCGGTATATGGGGCCGGCGCCCTACTCGATGAACCACAGGCACAGCCCTAGCATCAAAGTTTTTTGACTTTTTAAGAATGGACATTCTGACAAGGGTAAGGTGATATCTCATTGTGGTTTTAATCTGTATCTCCCTGATGGTTAGTGACACGTTGTGCTTTTCTTCATGTCTGTTGGCTATTTGTCTTATCTTCATTTGAAAAACTTCTGTTTATGTATTTTGGCCACTTTTTGATAGGGCTGTTTGGTTCTTTCTTGCTGATTTGTTTGTGGTCTTAATTATAGGAACAACCATGATCAGAATAGAGAATGTTTATCTAGGGAGACTGTGACTGCTTTCTAGGCTAAGGGGCTACATTTCCTTACCTTCGGGACTCAGAGCCCACACCATTTGAGGTTGGTTACATGTGAGTCTGTTACATTTTATTTTATTTGGGTGTCTAGCAGTGGTTTTGTTGTTCATTTATCCCAAAATGATAGAACAGAGCCTAGAAATCCTGAAGAGAATGAAAAAAGAGAGAATGAGGGAAGGAGGGAAAGAAAGATTTTTCTGGAGGGAAAAATATGAAGGATAATGTGCAAGGATAAAACACGATAAAAAAACTCGCAGGCATGCAGAGAAATGTTACTTTTTATTCAAAAGCAAACACAGCTACATTTTTCACATATAAATCAACTACAGTTCAAATTTAATAGATATAAGGGAGGTTTATTCAAAGAAGTGATGAAGCTGGTTATGGTTTAGTAAAAGTCATTGGGCTATTTGAATAATAGCTTAGTATCTTTTGAAAACAATCTAGCTGATTCTCCTCTGGCTAGTGATTCTGTGGGGAGGAGGGATCTTTTTTAAGTGTTTAAGTCATATATTTGAGAGGCTTTAAAAAATTTCAAGCTAATTATAAATGTGGTGCTGACAAAGTTCCTTAGACCCAATGATAGAGTCTTAACAACCTCTTTTTAATATACATAAAGAATTAGGATGAAAAGCCATTTTGTAATGAAAGCTCGGTCTACATTGGCTGTTAATAAGTTAAAGTGATTTCTAGCATAATTAGAGTGCTAAAGAATTGTGACCTGTTCTAATTTAGTGAAGAAAATGTACTGTTATTATAAACTAGAGAATCTGATTAAGGCATGGAGGTTAATTGTAATTACAATGCTTAATTTAAATATTAAGTTAAAACCACCGCTTCAACTTTAATTCAAACTTAGTTTATTAACTAATTATGGTGGGGGATTTTCTGACTTGGCTAATTAATTGAATAGTTACATGACTAAAAGTTACATTTTTCATATCTGAAAGTAGATTCGTTTCAATGCTAAGGAGGTCTAGTATTGATTTTGCTAGGCTTATTATTATTATTATTTTTTAAATACATGTATTTTATTATTCTTCATTACATTATTCCCCCCCTCCCCCGCTCCGTGGTAAGACAGAATTGATTTACAGAAAAGAATACAGAAAACACCAAAGCTCCTGGTAGAGGGAGAGATTTCAAGTGGGGAGAGAGATGCTCTCCCCGTTCCTCTCCCGGTCTTTCCCCGTCTCCTCCTCTAGGCCT